>JASAMW010001115.1:0-61304 GCA_030247985.1 Epsilonema sp. ZAB3_2
ATTGCGTATGTATCATCCGTGGTTTCAGTCGTCAGCGCGCGAAGTTCTGGATCGAGTGGTGAACAGTGCGACGGAGCGCAAGACCACCGACGGCAGTCTGCGTCTGAAGGAAGCTCACACGCTCTTTCACTGCGCAGCTGCTCTCCTCACTGTCATGCCGCCGGCTGTGTACCCGAGAGCCTACGAACGCATTCACGATACCTGCAAGAACCGCAAAATGGGTAATCAATCACCCTCTCACATGGAAACTGGTCTGGGTATATTAGTAGGTGCGAGTGATCGCTGTATAGTCTGGCCAGTAGGAGTTCGCGATGGCATTCAAGAAGGCGTCTTGCGTTGTGTACAGAATCTCGTTTTGCGATCGCTATAACCTGCCACGAACTCCTGTAGGTTTAGTATACAAAGGTCAGGAGTACATGGCATTTTCTTTCTTTCTTTTTTCTCGGTGCTCCGTCCGTCGTCGGTGCCCTGTGCGCACCTGAAGAAAAAAGTAGCGGGACGACGTTGTACACAACGCTGGCACGCCTTGAATGCAATCGCTAACTACTAGTGGCCAGACTATCCACCACATGCATGACTATCCACCGATCCAAATTCTTTCACTAAATACCGCGGGGTCGCTGTCGACCAATCGCGTTACTGCATATCGTCCATAGTATTCATTCACATGGGAGACACGTGGCGCTGGGCGCATTCCCCCCTGCTGCCCCCGTGTGAGTGATGCGTGTGATGTGTGTAGAGGACGTGGCGTTGACGCGGAGTGTGTGGCAGCTTCTCTACCGCATGCAGCTGCAGTTGGCGCAACGGCCGAGTATGCTGGTGAAGGTGGCGGAGAACTTCCAGAAGAAGGACGCCCTAGGCACACACGGATGCGATGTACGCTTCTTAGCTATCTAATCTAGTGACCTCCAGGTGTACGTACGTACACAGTTTGTACGTTTACGCACACATACCGTATTTACCGGTGCATAGCCCATATAGGCCCTCTCAATTTTTGCATAGTCCCATGGGTTGGTAAATAAATACGGTACGTACATTCACGTACGTACACATATGTATGCTATACTGCAAGCATATCTTTTCACAACTGTTCTTTCCGGACGTTAGCTCTGTTTATAAGCCTAATGGCGCGTTCACCAGACGTCCGTCCGTTCGTTGTAAACCCATATAAGTGTTCGTCCGTCCGTCCTCCGTCAACCCATATAAGTGTTCGTCCGTCCGTCCTCCGTATGGGTTGACGTTACGGACGTCTGGTGAACGCGCCATGAGACGTGCGATTTTTTGCAGCAAGACGAGCGTGACTTGGCGCTGTCTCAGGCGCCGGGGGACGTGTACGCGTCGGTGTGCAGTCGGAAGACGGGGGCGGAAGTGGCGCGTCTGAGTCTGCAGCAGCTGCAGGCGTGGCTGGAGCAGGCAGAGTACCTGGTGGAGAGCGCCAAGAAACAGCTGGAGACCACACTGCCCCCGCCGCCCAAGAGGGGAAAGAAGGCGGGGGAAGACGTAGAAGGGGGAGGGAGGCAGGAAGGTGAGTTGAGATGAGAAAACGGCCGCCAGGGGTAGGTAGCCGACAAAACCTGAGGCGCAAAGTTCCAAATTCATTTCTTTGCCCGCCACCTTCCGGCACCTCTTCATATCTACCGTACAGTAATTTTGCGCCTCTGGCAGCTGAATTTTGGGGCGAAAATGCGCCTCAAGCTACCTACCACGTACCTACCCCCCAGAACGGCTACATACGTACAAAGATCAGATAGAGGTTGGTCATAGTAGTAGGTAGGTTGGTAGTAGTGCGTGGTGTAGTAGTTTAGCCAGAGATAGTTCGCTATGTATGGGACTCGAGTCGTCCAGCGTAGTTTGCATGTAGGCCTACTTCTGCAAAATAGGAGTACATGAAGCACGGACATAAATCCGCATTTGTGATTCTATTTTGGCAACGCGACTGGTGTTCCATAGCGATCTCTTAGTGACCTGACTATGGTACCCATTCTTTATCTTCTGCTGGAGGTTGATATAGTATAGGGTACGTACGTCACCTGTCGACCTCTCCGTATGTACGTACGTTACCTGTCGACCTGTCCGTATGTACGTACGTCACCTGTCGACCTCTCCGTATGTACGCAACCTGTTCCTTGCACAGGTCATCCTCCGTACATTGTACAATTTTGTTTCCCTGAGGTGCGGAACCTTATTCTTTATGCTTCCTGTTGGTGTGTTGTAGAGGCTGTGGCGCGTGTGAAGCGTGAGACGAAGCTGTGCGAGTGCGTGGGGGTGTTGGTGCAGGCGCTGGGCGAGATGTGCGAGGCGAATCTGCTGGGCAAGCAGCTGGAGGAGGCCGTCCTCAAGGCCCTCCCAAAGACCTACCATCTCCTCGCCGCGTTGATGGACTACGTAAGCACCTACGTAGTTAGCACGGTGTCGACACGAAGAAAGGACAGCGAAAGATAAGCTAAAGTCCGGAATAATTCAGGGTTCGGTTTTGCCCCACAGGTACCCAACCGAAAGTACAGTATGTGGTACCTACTAGCTACCTTTGTGTTTGTTTGTTGCGTGTTGCCAGGAGCTGTTTGTTTTGCTGGCCCATATTACATTTATAGACCTCCTCTGCGTAATGCTGGACCTACACAGCGGTCCACGCACTGTAGAAAGTACGGCGCACGCGTACGTAGAGTTGCAAAAGGAGAGGGTCCACCCAGCGTTAGCAACTGTCTACGTACGCGCCACACTTTGTACATGTAGGTCCAGCTTTACGCAGAGGTCTACCCTTCCGAGGAGTCGTGCCTATTTTCCCATGCTTCGAATATGCTAGGCGTTGTGGTTGCTGTTTCAGTTCAAGCTGCACTGCGAGCGAAGTCAGCTGGATCCGGAGCTGTTGTTGAGCCGGGTGAAACTGCCGGAGTTGCTCAGATGCGTGGGTGAACACTTCACTCCCAAAGTCTACAGCTTGCTCGGCCTCTATGTATGTATCTATGTAAACTGTACAGTACCTATAGTCTGGTCAGAGAGAGTTCGCTATGGGACTCAAGTCGTCCTGTGTGGTTTGAGCTTCTGCTAAATAATAGGAGTACACGAAGCATGGACAGAAATCCGCATTTGTGAATCTATTTTACGCAACGCGCTTTGAATGTCACAGCGAGCTCTTACTGGCCAGTAGTGATGTCAGAGTAAAATTCTGGGTAACTTTACCTTGGTTACCTGGTCGATTTTTGGCTGGGTAACTTTACTTTACTTTACCTAGAGCGAAAAACGTTTACCCAGCTTTACTTTTACCCAGAGCTGAAATGGCTTACCCAGGTAAAATTGAAGGTCATCCAGGTAAGTATGTAGTACTTACCTGGGTAAAAGTCTGCCTATTCTTCAGTACTTACCTGGGTAATTTACCCGGGTAAAAGCATGTAGAAGGAAGCTCATATCAAGAAATAGTGCAGTTTCATAGCAAGACGTCTTTCAATATGTACTTTTGGTGTGGTGTAGGAATATAACGCAGTTACTGACACCTTCAGAATGATGCAGTGGTGCATAAGTTTCATTGTATCAATAGCCACCAAATTATGGCATTTATTCTGACTGTATGTGCATAAAATATGGGAAAATTCGGGTGCGATTTTACCCGGGTAACTTTCTCAGATTAGTTTACTTTACCTGGATGGGCTTGTGCTGGGTAAAGTTACCTGACTTTACCTGGGCTAATGCGTTGCTGGGTAATTTTACCCGTACTTTACCTGTTCGAAAAAGACCCAAGTTGACATCACTACTGGCCAGACTATAACTACGCATGAGAATGACATTGTGCAATATGTACTGTGCTTACAATGTACTCAGTCATACATTGTAACTTCCTTACGGATTGTTTCGCCGCATGCAGCTCCTGTGTATTCTTGATTGTTATTCTGTTCTTTGTGCATGTAGGGTACTGTGAGGTAAACCCGGACATGGGATAAACCCGGACACCTACGCTGCTTTCAACTTGCCGCTACAGCAAAGCAAACTGATGAACACAAACTGCTCATTTGTAAGAGGAGAGTTCAAGGAATCGATTGGTAGAATACTTGTCTCAATCGGTCGTTAGGTGTCCGGGTTTACCCCCGTGTCCTGGTTTACCCCACAATACCCTACTCAGTCATACATTACATACATACGGATTGATTCGCTGTTATTCTGTTCGCTGTGCACGCACTGAACTGAATGAATACTGTTTGTTTGTAGATGACGGCGGAGGAGAGTTGCGGGGGGTACGCGCGCAGTCTGGCGTTTCACCGGCAGCACCGGAAGTACAGCGTGGAGCGGGAGACCTACGAGGGCCGCGTGCTGGAGCTGAGTCGCCACAGCCGCCTGCCCCAACTTCAGGCCGGCGTCGTACACGGAAACAGCATCTGCTTCCAGTGGAAACTCCAACAACTCCCCCCAGACACCATCGACTCCAATGACACCAACGCCCAACCTGACACCGTACGCGCACGCTCGCTAAACTGTATGTCTATGTACGGTGTACTGTGTGAAGTACTGCGCCGGGGTACCGGTACAGTATTGTGACGTGCCGCGTTCCGTATGGCGATAGCCGGGCTCCGAAAAGGGGGGGGGGGGGGGGAAATAGGACCGAACGGGAATCAAACTCGCTACCCTCGGTCACAGCTGTGGACTTAGGCACACCACTAGGTGCCGGTCCAGGGACAGATGGCCAAACTCGCCTTTCATACCTAGAACTAGTTTACACGTACACTACTGGCCTCGGATGCTATTGCCATACGTACGCAGTACGTTACAGTATGTATGTATGTACGTATGTTCGGAGGGAAGGGGAAAAGTGTCTCAGCTGAGCTTAGAGTAAGTTTGCAGCCATAAGTAGAGGTAACTGCAACAGCAGCTTCGGGTAGTGCGCTGGATTGGGTTGTGAAGTGCCATACGAAGCGTTTTGGTAGGGCGAGGCTTATGTCCGGCTTTTCCAAGTTTGATCCAACCATCCTGTATTGTTATTCGTGTACATAATGTACGTGTCTAGTATTGTAGGATGAAACAACGGAGGAGGTTGAGAATGAGGATGTGGGCAGAAGAGGAAACAAAAAAAAGCGACGCAGCGTGGCAGACGGCGAAAGAGCCAGAGATGAGCCAGATGATGCTTCAAGACCAAAGCGAAGTCGACATTCTCCGAATTGAGCAGGCGGATTTCATTCGATAGTATTGTTGTTGTTTTAGCATCCTATGCTTGTTACTTATTGGTATGTGAGTGTTCGGTTGCTTGGTACATAAATCAGCTTCCATGTTCCAAGGTTTCTATTGTGCGGCATGTGTTACGCGTGACAACTGGCTTAAATGTTTGAGAACGCTTGTTACTGAGTAATGCAATCTTTCATGTTGTAGTTTGATGTCTCTAGATTTGTTGCATTGATCCCCTCACCATAAACCTTTGCTCGCTGATCATACCGACGCGTATTGCTTCACGTACGTATAAAGTATTGGCACTGCACAGGCAAGCTATTCATAATCGTTGAAGAGCATGGAATTGATGGAAGAGCACTGTAACTGTGCGTAATCAGGGTCATCATTGGTATTATGTAATGAACTACATTCAGAAGCTGTACAGTGTACGTACACTTCATGTGCAAACAAGTTGTAAAACAAAGGCGCATGATCGTTCATCGCTAGTTGCGCAGTATGTACGTAAGGCAATTTGCCAATACATACTGTATGTTGCATCCATTCACACACAATCACTGCCCATCTCAGCATCGTAACTAACACGATGTTCGCCGTTATTGAGTATGGGCTGGCGCTGCTATTGCTCACACTTGAGCATCAGGCGGAATCATTTTGTACTTGGTGTCCGGCGGTTGCTGGCTACGGATGCAGCTGTTACAGCGACGCAGCCACAACCCGAAGCTTATCCTGCAATGGCCGCCTACCCAATGTCACAAATACACAATTTCCACTGTTCAACGCCAGCGCCTGGTGTAATCTGACGCTTACGCTCACTTTTGCCTACGAGAAGTTTCCTGTAAGTTCTGTCATAACTGTGCTTCATCGACACGTTTTTGCGACGTGGCGTGTGTGTGCGAGTGTGCCCCCATGCGATGTGCCGCATTCGGTATGGTACCGAACGGGAATCGAACCCGCTACCCTCGGACACAGCTGGACTTAGGCACACCACCAGCTACCGGTCCGGCGACAGATTGACTAAACTCGCCGTACATATCTGGAACTACATAGTTTACGTACACTACTGGCCTGGGACCACTGGTGTGCAAGTAAAAATTTTGAGTACTTGTACTCGAGTACTCGGCACTTTTTGAGCCGAGTAAATTTACTCGTACTCACCCAGGGGCATGAGGGATTTACTCGATTTTACTCGTACTCACTCCTTCAACCAGCAAGTTTACTCGTACTCGCCAATTTGCCCGAGTAAACCTTTGATTGATTTTTAGCGCTTTTCTTCTTACTCACCCGTTTTACTCGAGTAACTTTACCCGAGTATGCGAAATCCCAAGATGGCCCGCTCAAATTCGTGACGGTGTGAATTTTTGACTTCCAAAAGCAAAGTGCAATTATTGGTTCTTGTTTTTGGAAAAGCGCAATTTTTGTAATCATGTCAGCTAGAGAAGGTCAAGCTGAACAGCCTTTTACGCCAAAACCAGATGAAAGTCACCATTTTGAACACCAGAATGTGATGTATGATTACTCGAGTACTCGGGCAAATTATGGGTATTTTACCCGAGTAAAGCTGCCACCCGAGTAAAGTTACTCGGTTTTACTCGACGATCTGTTTACCCGAGTAATTTTACTTGTACTTACTCGGCTCTGAGAAAGAGCGGGTAAACACCAGTGCCTGGGACGCTATTGCCATACAGTACGTACGCAGTGCGTTACACTTTGCATTGTCCGTTATTTTCCTGTACCGGTACAGTAGGGTACTTACTTACATACTACATTGGTGCGTGTTGTGCAGAAAGATGCTTCATCATGATGTAGGAGATTCCTGCCAATGCCTTCAACTACAGTTTCCCCATCGATTTCATTGGTCTGAGCAGCTCCAAGCTAAGATTCATCCATCCTCTCGCCTTCACCCCTGCCGGAGTCAGACGTCATCTGACAACGCTGCGCCTCTACTCCTCCAATCTGAGCGTGATTCCGGTGACGGCCTTGCAACCGCTCAGTGCTCAACTGACGGCGCTCACTTTCTCCAGCAGTCCTTCCTTCCGTCGTCTGCCAGCGCGCGCATTCGGCAACGCTTTTCGCCAACTTCAGCTGCTCACCATGAACAATCATCCCAATCTTCAGAGGCTAGAGCCCTTTGCGTTTCAAGAGACGACATCAGACAGGAAAACTTAAAGGCGGGGGGTAACGTTACGTAACAAGCAGGTAATTTCAAGAATGCTCCCCACCATTGAATAGAGAATTTTTTCCTGCCCATATGCGTCATATGTCAAAAAGTTGTAGCTATTACCGTTTTTGAGTAATGCAGGCTTTTCGATGTCAGTCTCCCATAGGAGTGAACCACAGAAAACCCGCAGTTGCGTTTTTGCTGTCTGTCGTGGTGATTGCGCAGTTTATGAACAGGGGTTATGGACAGTTCCAGTTGACCATGGACACTTTTTTCTGCCACCTTTCATTCGACTTCAGCGTAAGAATGATCATAGTCCTTTCATCATGGTCCATAATAGCATGAATAGAAACTGCGCAATCACGATGATTGGTAGCAAAACGCATCCAGTGGTTCATTGTGGTTCACAGCTATGGGAGATGGATACCGAAAAAATTACGTACCTCAATAACGCAAGGAGCTACAACATTTTGACATATGACGCATGTGGGCAGAAAAAAATTCTCTATTCAATGGTGGGGAGCATTCTTGAAAATACCTGCTCGTTACGTAACGTTACCCCCCGCCTTTAATCGTACCACGAGCATATTGATCTTTCGTATTGAAACAAAAGAACCGATTAGTACGAACCGACTACATTGATCTCCCACGCCCACCTGCTAAGCAGTCTGGCCGCGTGAGTATATACAGCACTTGCACCGAGCATATTGTCTCGACACTTGCACACGCGCGTTCACACGAACTGTTACTTTCTCGTACCAAGCAAGGTGCGAGTTGGTCGCTGCTACTGACCGTTCAGACGAGAAGATGCTCGGTAAGAGCAAAAGACTGCAAGAGGAATGGCGTAGTAGGCTGTCTGAGTGAACAGTGAACCTACTGTACATACCCAACCGCATAGAGTCGAATTTCATATTTAGGCCTAGGCTTAGGCATAGGCTTAGCCCTACGTATGCACAAAAGATAGTAACTTCAGAGTGTACTGTATACTGTACGTATATGTATACTGTACAGCTGCTGCTTGAATGAAAGCAGAGCAAGAGAAACTGCAAGAGGAATGGCGTAGGAGGCTGTCTGAGTGAGTGAACCTTCTGTACATACCTAACCGCATAGAGTCGAATTTCATATTTAGGCTTAGGCTTAGGCTTAGCCCTACGTATGCACAAAAGATAGTAACTTCAAATACATACTGTACAGCTGCTGGTTGAGTGAAAGCAGAGCAAGAACAACTGCAAGAGGAATGGCGAAGGAGGCTGTCTGAGTGGTGAACAGTGAACCTACTGTACTATGTACAGTCACTAAATAGTCACTATGTACAGTCACTATTAGTAAATAGTCACTAAATACTAAATGAAATAGTCACTTTGTACAGTCACTAAATAGTCACTATGTAACAGTCACTATGTACAGTCACTAAATAGTCACTTTGTACAGTCACTATGTACAGTCACTAAATAGTCACTATGTACAGTCACTAAATAGTCACTTTGTACAGTCACTATGTACAGTCACTAAATAGTCACTATGTACAGTCACTATGTACAGTCACTAAATAGTCACTCTTTGTACAGTCACTATTACAGTCACTAAATAGTCACTTTGTACAGTCACTATGTACAGTCACTAAATAGTCACTATGTACAGTCACTATGTACAGCCACTAGATAGTCACTATGTACAGTCACTATGCACAGTCACTAAATAGTCACTTTGTACACAAAAGATAGTAACTTCAAATACATACTGTACAGCTGCTGCTTGAATGAAAGCAGAGCAAGAACTAGTACTCAAGGGTAGACTGGTTAGCAGACGCGAGTACAGTTCGACCGTACTCGTGGTTGCTCTGTTTCAGCGCAAAATACAGATTTGCTCGTTACGAGTAAGTTGCTCCGTCTGATGTCGTCTAAGGCCTGGTCAATTTGAATACGATTACGATGACCGGCTGCGGTTTGACAGTGCTGGCTGGCAACGCTTTCGCCGGTCTCAGCAACTTGCAATACCTGACACTGGACGGCAATCGCCTACAGCTGCTGTCTTCTGCAGCTCTCGCGGGCATGCCGAGCCTGCAAGGGCTTACGTTCACCATTGCCAGATCTGCCATCGCTCAGATCAACGCGATTGCGCTGCCAAATCTCACCACTCTGGGCATTACCGCGTTTAACAGCAGCTTCACCACGGGCGCTTGTTTCGCCGGAGAGCCGTCAGCGTTCAGTTGTCGTTCGACTCCAAAGTTGAGCACGTTGTCGCTGTTCAACAACTTCTGTCCTGATTTATTGAGACGGTTCTATGGTGGAAGCTGTGTGAAAGACTTGAACATCTATCAGAATATCAGTAAGTTGAGTAGTCGTGCGTGTGTACCGCTGTCGTCAAGACTCATTTTTATCGGAACGTGTTTTATGCATTCTTGTTTTTGTTACAGTTGGCGTAATCACTATAGTTTTCTGATTGCGTACGTAGCATACACGTGACTGTGTTGATAATACTGATTGGTACGTAACACTTTCTTGCGCAGACGAAGACGTGGACTATCCTCCGCCGATGCCGATCTGTCTGAATGCGTTGGGTGGTCTGTCCAGCGTCAGTCAGCTCTTCCTCAGTGTCAATCGTGTGGTGTACTTGAATGCGAGTGGGATGAGAGCTTTGCGCTCCTTCTGGATCGCTGGTTGCGACGGCTGCAACGCGACAGTATGCGACGAAAGTCTCTGGAGCATGGGCAGTCTTACGACCTTAAAGGGGAACTCTGCGCCGAAAGTTCGGGGTAAGCCTGCATGCATCATTCGATAGAGCATAAGAAA
This sequence comes from Epsilonema sp. ZAB3_2, assembly GCA_030247985.1. Classification (NCBI taxonomy): domain Eukaryota; kingdom Metazoa; phylum Nematoda; class Chromadorea; order Desmodorida; family Epsilonematidae; genus Epsilonema; species Epsilonema sp. ZAB3_2. Next base: position 10,102 of record JASAMW010001115.1, read on the forward strand.
TGCTGCAAAACATACCAAGTCCCATCCCTCTACTTTGCGTCGTCCCGCCGAACTTTCGGCGCAAAGTTCCTCTTTAAAGTTGGTGACGGACAAACGTCGTTATTACGTGCCGGAAGCTATTGGTTCAATGCAACAGTTGTCGCGTCTCTACATCTACGATTACTATCCCGCCACTAGGATTTACTGCAACTGCAGCAATTACTGGTTCTATGCCTATTCGTTGGCACGAGGTATCAAAACCGATGATTGGCAGTGTTTCGAAGGCAACGCCACCTACAAGAATGTGACGGACTTTTTCTACCTCAATTCCGCCGGCCAATGTGCAGGACCCCAACCCTCAATTTCAGAAGTCTATGCAGGAATTTGTGGGAACGGAGGACCGTGTAAGGCAGTCAGCACTTCTGCAGCCACAACTACAGCTACACCTTCGACTACAACTTCAGTTACTTTATCCACACACAAGAGTTCAACACCAACAATGGTGCAGAGTAGAGCAAATTTTTGGGCGTCAATTGCTCTAGTATACCTTTTGCTACTGCGTGGAATGGATATTGTTTATTACAATGATTTCATAAACAGTCCGTAACAAACATCACTACTGAACAGAGTCATATTATTCTGTATTCGTGTGTTTCGTACACGATATAATGCAGCGGTGCTAAACAAACTGCGTAAAAAGCGCTAATGAGCATTGCTATCACATAATTGACTAAGTATGTATGGCAAAACATGGCATATTGATCTCGTTTGTGTAATACTGCGATATCAGCTGATAAGCATATACTGCGCCGCTACTTCAAATATACAATACGTAACCAAAACTACAAATACAATAAACACTGATACACAAATACACTCGGCTAGGCTAAGTGTATGTAGAGCAGTACTTCGTACGTACGTACCGTGCCTTGTCATATGTGGACGTTATGTACTAGTTCATAAGAAAAAATAACGGAAAAAAATAGTGCCATCGAAATTACATACTCGTATTTGGTCATTTTGCCCAAAACATGACTCATCAATATTGGCATTTACAGCAACCAATAATACAATAATAGGAGCACGAAGAATAACAACATGGACTCTCACAAAATGCGCTTTCCACATAATAGCTGCTCACTGCTGAATTACGCAAACAAATGTTTGACCGGTAGTAACATAGTCTGTCTGTAAAATCAATTGGCAATATGGCAAAAGCAATGAATACCAATGATGCCTTCTAGAACCACAGTGTTCGCTAATAACCACCTGCTTCTACCCTAAGACGAACGTGGCATACTAATCTGATACAATCCCGCTCTGGACTTTTCTGTTGCGCAGCATCCAGTTGAGACTGATAAAAATTCTACGGCAATTGCGTATAAAAGATGATACACTAGTAAAAAGGATCCCTTTCATGACTGTGCTGTGGTGAGTCGATTTTTGGCACAATCGGGACAGACGATTTCCGGTCCATCAGTGATGAAACCCTTGCCCACCAGTGAGGCTGTACATTGAGCACAGATGAAACAGTCATTATGCCAGTGCCGGTCTTCGAAGGAAATAAACTTCGTCCCGCCGATACCTAAACAACAGCAAAAAGAAGTACACTGCCTTTCGTTCATCTAATGCATTGTAAAGCTTCGTGTATAACCCCTTTGAATATAACCCCCTCGTGTATAACCCATTTTGTGACTAACGATTTTTATCCCCGGGGTTATACACGAAGCTTTACAGTATGTACAGTAAGTTCGACCAGCAAACGAAAAGAGCACTCTAGTAGGCTTTACCGGTGATGGGATTACTACAGGCAGTGCATCGCTTGGCGAAGAGTTCGCCGTAACATGTGGCGCAGTAGGGTTTCTCATCCTTGGAGGTGAAGCGTTGGCCAGCCAAACTCGTGTTGCAATTGGTGCAGCAGAAGCACTCACGATGCCACGGCTCATTCTTGTACGTCACGCCTCCGCTTGTAATCACCTGCCACAAAAACCACCAGCGCAATTTTGGAAGAACTAGCCTGCCATCCAGCGACAAGTTTCTGTCGCGGGCAGACAATAGTACCGCAAGTCTGTGCGGTCAATAGAGCGTGTACAAGCCCAGTGAGCAGGTACAAGAGGGGAAATTTGAGAAATTGAGCTGTGCAGTCAGATGGGGACACGTGCGCTAAGAGGGGCGTAATCCCGTGCTGCGCTGCGTGTTCGACTCACGCACTGGCTGCTCAATTTTTCAAACTGCTTCTCTTGTGCTCACATGTCTTAATTTTGGAAGAAATAAAACGCTGTCCAATAATTCTTTATTTCGGGAAATCAACCGCGGTGCATACCTTCTTGCACTTGGTACACCGCGTGGCAAATTTGTCCTCGTAGCAGGGAGCGCAGTAGACCTCCTCGTTCTTCGGGATAAAGCTTTTGGTGCCGATGGGCGCTCGACAAGCAGCGCAACAGAAGCACTTATCGTGCCATTGCTTGCCCTTGTATTCCATCTTTTTCATACCTGCAATGTAGCACAAAACAATCACAGCTACGTTCAGAACCGACGCAGCTTTGACTCAAAGCATGCACAGTGTACAGTACAGTACCGAGCAACGTACAAACAGTACAGTAGTAAAAGTATGTCTTGCGTTGCGTGCCGAAGTGCAATGCATAGTTTCGCATATCTGGCATTGAAGTCATGCTCATTTCCCCATCTAAATTGCCCTAGAGCCAGCAGCCGATATGACCTTTGTTTTCATGCGGCATATTCTGGCCACAAATGAAAGCGCAGTACAAAACATACACACCCCTTCGCTTTGAGCTTTGCATATAAAAAGAGCCACCTCTCTCTGGAGGCACATTTCTGATAGATTGAACGAGGAAGCCCACAGATCAATCAGAGATAAGCGCCGAGTTTCAAGAAAAATGCCGATGCAGTGCGGCGGCTTTATCTGGGACAAAAAGAGTACTTCGGAGCATGTTGCCCAAGAAGTGGTACACTGCACGGTTCGGCTTTGAACGCCCAAGCCAACGACATCCTGAAGCCCCGAACATAGTATGTTCGTATTACATGTATTACATAGGTACAGTACATGAAGTTTGCAAACATTATTCAACATTTAGGCCTATGTGCCAAACTGTTTATTTGGGGATACAGGATGTATTTTGGGATCAGGATCAAGCACATAATACGTGGTTGCAATCCTGGCGTGGCGACACTGTTGGTTTTGACTATGTATGTACGTACGCACTACTCTATGCATCAGAAGAATACGTAAGAGTGCATAACCATTACCAGCTCTGAAGATATCTCCACATCCGTCGCATCTGGTGGCGAAAGCTTCGTCGTAGCAGTTAGCGCAGAATATGCGATCGTTTTTACTACCGAAAGGCTTATCCACCAGGCTGATCTTGCACATACTGCATAGGAAACAGTGCTCATGCCAATGCTTCTCCTTGTAGGACAAATCCTGCAAAATATGTATTAGTATTCACAGCTACTCATATTGTAAAAACGTCAGACACAGTACTGGTGTACATACTCGAAATCTTGGCTCCATTGCGTCGCTGGATATTTTTGGTTCCGTCACACCGCGAATAAGTGTTCGAAAGGAATCAAAAAGTAATCAACTGCCGTTTTGCAAAAGGGAAAGATATTTTCTCGTAAACTGTACTGTAGTGCTGTAAAGTGACAGTAAAGTGAAAAATGTTGCCAGTGCCGGACGCACGCGTATGGACCAAATTGCGGTTTCGCTTCAATGTTCGCTAATTTGGCTTGTACCTACATTCAAACCAGATTTCAAAATCCGTAGCCACTTCATCGTTTTTTCGCCTAATTGTTCCGGTTAAAGGAAAGGTCCTTCCACAGGCCTATTATGTACGTACCTACCTTCGACAAGTTAACGCAACGTATGTACAGCATGTACGTACGTAGGTACAATGAAGGAATCCTACCTTCGAATCAATGCCGATGGGTTTTCCACATTCGTCACAGGTGTTAGCGAAGACATCTTCGTAGCACTTTATGCAGTAGGGATGGTCGTCTCTAAGAATGTATCGTTGACCAGTGAGTGAGGTGTCACATTGCCAGCAGCAGAAGTGCCCGCTGTGCCAATCTTTGTTCATGGCCTTGGTGTATTCTCCAGCAAAAATTAGCTGAAACAAGAAGAAAATGCAAGTTTTACTTCGATAAGCATGCGTAGCACATTTGGACAAGCCTGTTGCGGTACGCAGGCCGTTCAAAAAGCAGGCGGCTATAAGGATTGGGCAGGTTCGAATAAATTGGAACCCGCTAGCTCCTTGTATGTGCACATCACAGTATCTATAACCTTCCGCAGCTTACAAGCGTTGGTATGTACTGTACATACATTGTACTTTGCAGAGGCCTAGAGTCGGTTCAAAAATATTAGCTCTGTATTCGTTATCCTACGCGAAATAATTTGGGGTTTTCTCAAGGCACGTCCAGGAAGTAATAAAAAATTGCTAGCGCGAGCAACGTACCTATTCGTCAAATATGCACTTAAGAGACGCTCTTCTTGCGCAAACGAAAGCCACCGATCGTGACATGGCCATTTGGAGGAAACAGCCATATCCATCCACAGCAGCCCAACTGATGAATTTTCAACCCCCGACTGACTCTTAATTAGACCACGAGGCGTGCTTTATCCCTCCAGTACAAGACAGATATCGTACGCATAAAAAATGTCAGGGGCTGAACCACTGTAATATCAGCACAGTAAAAAGTAGGTCTAGAGAGAGAGTTCCGTAGTACATTCTATACACATCAGCAAATATTCCTTGAGTCACAAAAACATGAATGAAATCGCGAAAACATAGCATTGGCTCATGGTGTACTGTACTGTATGTACAGTACGTACACGTATGTGTTACGGTCTGTGCTGTACGTACAGTACGTATGTGCAGCATGTGTAAGCTGAATTATGAAAACAATGATTCAAAATATCCTCATAAATCAGATCATTCACACAGGATAAAAAAGAAAAACCAAATTCCACGACCGACCACCATTGACTAACGGTATTACGGTAGTAGTAACGTACGTACGTACAGTGCGCAGCAGGCTTAAAATTGCCGAAGAAATCCTGTGCAATTTAAAGATAGGGCTAAATTTGTAGCTTAGTTCGTATTTGGCAAAAATCAATCGCCCATAAATTAGCTTTTGCAAGGGCGCAGATTGTTACGCTAAGCAAGCTGTCCTCTCCTTTCCTTACGCACTGTTTTGAGGCCCAATCCTGATTGTCTGCGCCACTCTCAAGAAGAGAAACAAGCTGACAGAAAAACGAAACCCAAAAGTATAGTTACAGAAGATAGTAAAGCAGAAGAATGGGCGACACAAGAAGAAAAATCAAAAATATTTGTCATATGCACACAGCACAACAGAAATATGTATATCCCGGCAGTGCGACGCGTAACATGCATATGGGCTACTTGGTCAGGCCTCCATAAAAAGAAATATAAAATATACAGTTTTTGCTTTAGCTCGTTGTGTCATCACCACAGGCTTGTTTATCAGAGTAAACTGTGGGAAGATTTATATTTTGAAGAAAGGAGAAGCAAGCCAGCCGAGCCAGAGCTTAATCGCTCAAACTGGGTCGCAAAGCTTTTCGTACCAATACGAACGAATCATCAATGCATAATATGTACTCCTACCGTATACTACATGCGTTGAGTTAGTGCATAAATACGTACATACATGAGCTGCGTTCAGCGTACATAAGTATTGGCAAGCTGCTCATTTTCCTAAATCGGCTCTGGTGCTCGCGCCTTTATCAATATTGGTAGAGGCAGTGATTCCGGACCAATGAAGCCAGTGCCAGTCCGTCCGTCTGCCCCAAAAGGGGAACAGAGAAGCTCGAATGACGTCAGGCAGCAGCTTGGAATAAAAGCAGACAAGAAGAGGCAGCAACGTTTCTCACCAGACAAAAGCGGTGGGAATTTTGCCGCAGCACGGACGAAGATAAAGAAGCATGAGCCCAATCTGCACTCCGCTCTCCTGTACATATTCGGTCTCTGATGGGATGACTTCCGGAAAATTTTTTGGTCTTGCAGCGGCAAAAATCAAAAGAGACATGTCACATAGGGAAGAGAATAATATGGAATAAAGAACAGTAAACTGCGGCAACAATTTGACGAACGGAGCACATGGAAGAAGCCAATGCAAAAGTACTATACCACATACGAGCAGCACAGCACATCAGCAGGGTGTACGTAGTACAACAGTACTACATTTTCAGCAATAACTTTGTGAGCTGTGTTACATATTACAGCCTCCATAACCAGCCTGCTAAGCGGCTGAAAATAGTCCAATGCGGCAAGCGTGAGCGCACACAGAGCACACAGAATTAGCATCCCCAGCCCCTCTTCTATGGTTGCTCGCGTGCGTGTTCAAAGTTCAAATTACATATAAAATTTGAGTCGTCGGCGATGAAACATTTTTTAATCGGTCCACAGCGGAAGACGGAAATGCCCGGGTTGCTTCTCGGAATAATGACACAGGAATAAGCTACCACTGTATGTATCATCGAACGGCATAATGGGCCGAGCCTCTAAGGAAGATAGGAGGCAGCGTGTTTTCGCAGCTGTACCGTAGCTGTTTTCCTCAGCAAATCATTCCACTTAATTACATATTCATACGTACGTACACTTACTAGTACGGAACGGAGTACAAAAGACGGATACAAATTTCTACTATCGAACCTGGCGAGCTAATCGCAAGTCAGCAGAAACAGGCTAAAAGTTCTGATGAAATGATATGCTTTTGTCTGATAAAGTTTGTGGAAGGGAAGTTAGCCCGATCACAGGAAGCAGGCAGCTTTTGAACGAGGCGCAATGCAGTTTATGAGCAAGGATGGAGCTAGAAACACCGAAAAACAATCACGATCCGCTAGCCCGGATGCGGATATACACGTACGTTCACGAAGGAAGGCGTGTACAGTGTACACTCTCGTGTTGCTTCCGTCCACAGATAGGGTAGGGTGGGGTAAAGTTGGGCAGAGGGCCGGATACCAAGTTTTCCTGGCCAAAACAGAGTTTGTATGTAAAGAATGTACTTATCCAACCAAATCCAGTGCAGTAACGGATCCAGCTGTCTCAAAAGCTTGGTCCAACATTACCCCACGGTGTGTATTGCCAGCAGCGAAACGGGTGAGCGTAGTAAGGCAGAGAAAGACTTCTTCTTCTAAAGCTGCCATTTTCAAAGCTTCGGCCTTTGAGGTTTTGAATGCACTAACGGGTAGCAGATGCTAGCAAGCAGTGCAGCCTATCTTACTCGATGTACACTTAGGTACTACGTATTTAGTCTACTTATACATAGCCAACTTAACACCACGGCATATTTTACAGAGCGTTGCGTATGCGGAAGGAGGATATCAGATCAGGCATAGTTTTATGGATAGATTGGCGGCGAACAGGGCAGCCAATATTATATATCGCAACTGTTGCTTCAAAACAATCTCGAAATTGAGCAAGCTACGTATTCCGGCAGCCTCGTAGACGCGTAGGAAGCTGAATTCTTGTACACCGGGGCGCCTTAACTGACGTGAATGTACAGTACGTATGTATGTACGGACGGTACGTATCATAAACATATCGAATAAGGTACGTACGTACTGTACAGTAATAAGCACCACGTTATCATCGGCGGGATAAATTTCCATTTCGTAGCCAGCCGGCAGGCTTTGCATGATATCATCGTGGTGACACAAATAAACCGCATGTGAAGGCGTAGGTGTTTAGGTACATTACTGTAGTGTAGTATGTACGTAGGTGTGTGAATGTCGCGCGGCGGACATAAAAAATAAAAATCATGCTATGCTATCTATCGAAAGGTTGCCTTTTGTCATTTTGCCGCCCCAGCCATAAACATGGCTTCCTCAAACACTCCAACACAAGTTTTATCACACGTACACACACACACTCACGATTGACACAAAAGAAGCAAAGACAGGATGAAGCCTAGAAGATCGGCTGCCAAAAAGCAGGGTTGAGGGAAAAGCAAAGTCTGCCAACACTAGTAGCCTACCGCACACAGAAATACGTACCGGCATGAGGCTACGCATGAAAGAGTTCTATATGATCGTATCCTGGATCAAGAGAAAAAACGTCTGGGCTCAAAGACTACCTGCAGAATGATAAAGGTCACGTACAGAAAGGCCGCTTGTATGTGCATCTCTGCGGACTGTAGCAGACAGACAGTAGGTACCGCCGTACATACGTAAGCAGCAGTCTTATCTCTGTTCAAGCGGAAATGATCCAAAATGACACCTGAGGCCGTTCACTTTTCACTTCAGGGGTTTTCACTTCAAGTAATTGGATCGACCATCGCCGCGTACATTTTTCTTGACGGAACTTTGTACGTACGCCTATACAATGTATATGTATGTATGTACGTTTCATCCAAAAGCGAGCAACTGGACACTCCACCTAGGAGTTGAACGTTGAACCCTCCCTCATCGACTACAGTACAAATATGCTACCTGAGGCTGTTTTCACTTTGACCTACAATTTACCTATTGCGTAGTACGCACAGTAAAGTTTGGTCATTACATGCATGAACGGTATGTACGTAGTACGTACCTACCTACGTACTGTACATACTAGTATGTAAATATACTAGATACTGGTATGCACGTATACGTAGTACACAATATAAGTTAAGTACCTCGTCGCAAGCGGCGCATCTGGGCTTGAGTCGATCCGCATAGTGTCGTTCACAGAAGACCTGTCCATCTTTCACGTTATAGGTGAGATCTACGAGGAGCTCGTCGCACTGGGCGCAGATGAAGCAGGCCGGATGCCAGCAGACATCCGCGCCAAACTTGGGCGCCACCACGCACAACTCCCCCAGTCGAATGATACCTTGGCATTTCTTGCAGTCCTGAACAACATCAAGTTTACGAGTTTATCCAACATACACTTACGGTTTAGAGGTGCTGTAACTTTACTACAGTTGGGTAGCCTATAAGCAAGACTACATCAGGGAAGAGAGACGACTATGCCAGGTTCCCCGACCAGGGGGCTATATTCGAGACGAGGCTAAGGGGGATTATGTAAAAGGGAATTTTGCAATAGGACCAAGTAGGTTATTTTTTTTTTTTTGGCGAGACCGTACCCCACAGGGTCGGCTGTAGGTGAAACCCACCTAGTCTCCTCCGAACCTTTAACAACGCCCGTTATGGTGGGCCAGTCCAGTGCCGCAAGGCACGACCAACAATGGCCCGAACCAGGGAAGGGCCTGGCACGAAGCCGAACAGCCATCAGCGACCACTGGTCGGGGTGTGCTGACCCGAAGGAAAGCACTGGTGCCTTTAGAAGCCAGCGAGCGGGCGCACCATACTGCCGCTGGGGTTGCCAGTCGCTTTAATCCCACCTGGCGAGAGTGGGAACTCATGACGCAGAGGACGGCAGATCGGACGCAGCCCGTCTTACCGCCTGCGCCACGAGCGCGACACCAAGTAGGTTATTGGACATGGGGATATTACACGATTGGACCGATTGGCAAGGGGGGGGGGGGGGGCATACAAGAAGGGGCTATATTTGAGGGGGAACAGTACACGAAACATTACCCAACTTCCCTTCTGTAGTCCAAGTGCTAACATACAGTACGTATGTAGGTTGGTACGTGTACCATGTACTGTACATGTACATACCGTTCTCCCAGCCTGGTTGGTGCTGACATGTCCAATGTCCAGGGCAGTTTCGTTCCGAATGTTGACGAAGCTCTCGAAGGCTTTTCTTTCGGCTGCGGTGTAGAGGTGACTACAGTAGGATGCGGCTAGATCCTGACGAGGTAACTGCACCATCAGCTGCTTATCCCTGTACTTCTCACCCGCCGAGTTCAACCGGGGGATCTTGTTGTTGGGTAGCTGCGACATGTACTGTTCCACCTACACAGCAGGACACGCAAAACCGATAGACAAAAATATGCAACGAACATACGCTGCGTTGGTTGTATAAAGCAGCAGGCTACCCGGTAGAAAAGACTAAAAGGGTAATATTGGCGCTAGGTCGCCGGTATCGCACGACCGAGTTTATTCCGCATTTAGTCAAACAAAAATATGACTCTGCTGGTTTTTAGGATGTCAGCGGTTAGCTCCAGGAAAAAAGAAGCCAATGAACGAACGCCGCTAAAAATAACTGCGCGACCACATCCATGTAAGCTCAATGAATGGTATTGTTACTGGATTGTTTTGGGCGGAAGAAAAAAGGAAGGAAGGAAGTGTCTTCCTTAGGGACGAAGTCTGAAAGTCGAGACGACTTTTAAAGCAAATTGGAGCCTGGTGACACCATGCGAAAACAAATCTTGAGCAAGGCCATTAAAGATCATGTACAGATCAAGCTCTACAGCTTCTTTCTTTTCGGGATCAATCAGCTTGTCTCCCTCCATGCAGAAACACAGTCATACCCTAAGTACGCGCGTATGTACATTCACCCCTATTGTTTCACAGGATATCCAGTGATGAGGTACAATACGTATCATAGTAAAGTACCACAGGATTTCGAAAGGGAAATGTTCTTGAGCACACGGTTGTTCATACCTGAATCATTTTGGAGTAAAATTCACTTCAACAAACTATGAAGCCATTCCATAAAGTGTAGAGTGGAATTATTTTCCTCGTTCTTCGATAATGTGAAAGATAATAAAATTCGTGTGGCCAGTGGCGTGTCTGATCTGAGAGAATAAGAATAGCAAAACGCAAATAACAATAACAGAGAGGCGAAGAAACAGTGGCGATTGCAATTTGCTGATATGAACTTGATTTCCAACGACCGAAGTTCACGACTATTCACGCAATAACAATATCGTTAAGAGATCGCACTACACTCTTCGCGAATTCACGCTGGCCAGACATTGGTGAGCTTCAGACGTGAATTCCGAATTCGCTCCGAATTCGGAGCCCTGCCCTGACTATGTGCTTCAATGTAAAATCTTCGAGTTCGCACCGAACTCGCTCCGTTTTCCTATTAAACGTGCGTGTGAAGAACCGAGTTTGTAATTCGAAGACGTGTGAGTAATTATTCACATTCGTTTCGGTTCAAAACGAATCCTTTCCAAACTCGGAGCGAACTCGCTCGGAGCAAACTCGGAGCACGTCTGAAGCGCACCATTGAGTGTTTGAAAGGCCGTACTGCACTGCACAACAGCCGATGACCAACCAGCGACATCTTACAGGGCATTCAGTGGGCGGAAGGCACAGATCTATTCTGTCACATTTACCAGGCCACTACGTCTATCCATCCATCCATGTACGTACGTACGGTACAAGTAAATGTACTGTATCTTGCACAAATATTGTACGGATTTTGAGTGACTGACAGTACCAACCGCCGTCGCCTTCTCTGTTTACCGCAACCGACGACAGAAGGATAGTCCGGGGAAATTCTGGCCGAGAAGCAAAAGTCAGGCCACCCCTAAATAATCTTCGTTTGACTGTGCAACCCCTGATTAATGATTTATGATTAATCATTAATTATTAATGATTAATCAGAAAATCCCACGTTCTCACCAGTTTTGTCGCTTCGCAGCAGCAAGGCATGGAATGGATATGGTCCCAAATTTCCCCGGCCGGAATTACCCCGCACTACTTTACAATAATAATAATAATGGGAGGACCGGGTGCAATTGAAGCCCCGGGGGCATGACGGTGCTGTCTCGCGCCTCATTCACCGCACTTACGTATGTATGCAATGCACTGTACACAACAGACGAATGGAGTACTGCTACTTTATCTTATCGCCGATGTTATCGCCGGCATTTTGCAACACCGTTTAGTCAGATGATTTCGTGTCGCCTGTTTGTTGTTTACGGCGGCGCCAAAAAGTGGCCATGATTTTTCACTTGCACAACTACACCCTATTATTGAGGAGAACGAATAGAATACTGTAAAACTGCATTTTAATATGCTAACCGTACGTACAGTATATACCAAGGCACAGTACGGATACGGACGTAGACCCCCATACTTTGTTCCAAAGCCTCAAATAGAACCAAACCCAATGTGGCCCACATATGTACGTATGTACATATACTGTGTACTGGCTACAGCTAAACAGCTTTAGCGAGGCGTCTATCGCTTGATGCCTATCTTTCTTCTTTCTAACTTCAGGCTGTAAATACTATGGTACGTTACTTCACGTACGTACGTATGTCTGTGTGTGTTTACCTGAGACGGCTGGAGTCCGGGTGGGACCCAGCTGTATCCGCTGCTGACGGCGCTGTTGGGCATGCCGGCGCCTTTGTCCACGGCTCCATTAACGAGCGCAGCGGCGCCAACGCCACTCGGCGGAGGGCCGGCGCTCGATTTAGACGGCGGAGGCAGTTTGATGGCTGGTTCGGCGCTCTTAATCTCCACACTGCTCCAACCCAGTCGATCCCGAGCACACACCGTCGAGTCCCGATGCCCAATATCGTGCTGCTCCCTCGAGCACTTGCACCGCGTACAGATCTTCCTACAACACACACAACTCCTAATGTGGTTTAGCCTCTTCTGCTTTCTGTTGGGATATTCAATGGTTCTGATGATCAGAGACCAACCCAACCCCGTCGCATCACATCCACTGAGGTGCGCTTCAGACGTGTTCCGAGTTTGCTCCGAGCTAGTTCGCTCCAAGTTTGGAAAGACACTTCGCTTTGAACCGAAACGAAGGTCAATTACTCAAACGTCTTCGAATTACAAACTTGGTTGTTCACCACGCACGTTTGGAAAAACAGAGCGAGTTCGGCGCGAACTTGGAGATTTTACATGTTGAAGCATACCTAGTCAGGGCTCCGAATTCGGAGTTCACGTCTGAAGCGCACCACTGATCCACATCTGAACCAGCTGGGTTTTAATCGTGTTAGTGAAGCGGCTGTGATGGTCTGTGATCAACACAGGGATTAGAAATCACGGCAGGAAAGCAGGATACTTTGGGGGTACCGGAAGTGTGGCAGTGAACCAAAAGACGTACTGTACATACAATAGATGATTATGTACGATTTTTTTTTTGGCGAGACCGTACCCCACAGGGTCGGCTGTAGGTGAAACCAACCTAGTCTCCTCCGAACCTTTAACAACGCCCGTTATGGTGGGCCAGTCCAGTGCCACAAAGCACGACCAACAATAGCCCGAACCAGGGAAGGGCCTGGCACGAAGCCGAACAGCCATCAGCGACCACTGGTCGGGGTGTGCAGACCCGAAGGAAAGCACTGGTGCCTTTAGAAGCCAGCGAGCGGGCGCATCATACTGCCGCTGGGGTTGCCAGTCGCTTTAATCCCACCTGGCGAGAGTGGGAACTCATGACGCAGAGGACGGTAGATCGGACGCAGCCCGTCTTACCGCCTGCGCCACGAGCGCGACCTATGTACGATATTAGAAAACCTTCTGCTAAAGAAGTCTACAGGGGCATTAGAGATTAGAGCCTTCAAACTTGACAGATATGCTACATACACAAAGCATCCGCTTAGTGCTTCGAAAATACAAGGAGCACTCAAAAAAGACGAATGAGCGAGTTGCGAGCCAACACCATTTTACACGTATAAGAACACCGATCGTTCTACTAGCGCGCCTCCTATGAGTTCGAATTTCTTTGAACGGAGAGTACCATATGCATGTACGTACAGTACCTACGTGCAACGTACGTATGTACTGTAGTGGAAAAAGCTTGGCGCCTCCTATGAAGTATCATCCTTTTCTCCGTCAAAAGATTATTGCATCGGATGGCCACCCAACGTTTCTGCTACTGCTTCTATGCCTCAGTCTTGAGTGCGCATATTCTGTTTCGTATCACGTATCGCATGCTGTACGTACGTACACGTTACGTTACGTACACGCGAACTAATTGTGTGTCTGCCTGCACGGCAATGCATACTGTACAGTACATACAAACATAGCGCGACAGATACACAGCTGCTATAGCATAACCGTAGATTGTACATACATACACGTACGTATAAAACAAGAGCACATAGAATGCAGCTTCTTTCTAAAACTACAATTCAAATCGACAAAAGGCGACTGAAACTATAACGTTACTGGAGAGCAAAGATATAGGAAAAGTATGTAGGAGCTGCAAAGGAAGAAGGGGAAGGAGGCCGGGTGCCCGCGCCAATCGACCAAACCAAACATACGTAAGCTTCTACAGCCCGTAGCTTAGCTTTTGCCAGCTATTACTCTGTACTTTTTCAGCTATACATACTTGGCGCATGAATATGTAAAATCGAACAAGACAAAAAAGGCAAGAATCGCAAAACGGACTACAAGTGAAATGACACTGATGTAACTGCAGTTTTACCGAAGCACAAGGCAGCTAATGGTATCAATGAGTGATGAATGGCGAAGCTTCCCTCCCATACAATAATCTAGCGTGAATTTATTTGATAACAAATATTATTTACGACACTCTAAACTTTTCTATTTCTGAAGCTTTCACAGTTTTATTGAACGCCGGAGAAGATTATACACTCTACTATTATAACTGCAGCTCTTGGTGAAAAGAACTTCGTTTTTCACAGAGAAACAGAACACACAGAGGAGGGTACATTACATCATACAAGCCGAAACACATTCTCAGACTGCGTTTTTCGTTGGTTTTGGCAAGAGAGAACAACTGAAAACTGATGAGAGTAGGAGTTTGTAGCAGGCTTATCAGTGATGAGCAGAGAAGCCTTCTTTTCTAATCACAGCTATATCTTACTAGTTACGTATCCCCAAAAGTAGCTGCGTAAAGAGAGAAAAGAGATAGTAGCGCATTCATCAAAGTCCGCTCAAGTCCCGACATAACTGTTCAAATCCCGCTGGGATAAAAAGTTGACGATCGGCGGTGTGTAAGCTTTTCAAGCGCATGTAGGCTATACTCTACATACTGTCACGTAAACTCCAGGGGGCAAATGTTATCTGCAAATCAGCACGCACATTTATTCATAGCGTGCGCATACTGTACGCACAAGAAAGCTTGCAGGCTTCCGTACGGTTCATGATTATTGCTTGCCGGGGGCAATGTTGATTGTTTCTGTTCTCTCGTTCTCTTTAATCACTAAACCATCGCGCTGTTCGAAGTTCGAACCGAGCGGAACTACGGAGTACTACAGTTCGTTATCATCTCTCTTGTTCGCTCCAACCAACCAACCGGCAGATAAAACCCGGACACGACAGCTGAAAAGGGCGCTGGCCTCAGCGTCTAATTTAGACCAAATTGTTGGCGCACTCATTTGGGAGCGACCAAATTTTCTGCCAGAGAAGACAGAAAAAAACACGGACTTGCGTCGGTTTGGCTCTTGTCGTAATTTTGTAGATGCAAGCAGAAGCACTTCCGTGGCCTGGAAGGAAACACTCCGGAGTCCGGATGTACATGTACGCAGCATACAGATTACAGAGCATAGTGAATGGTATGTGCAACACGAATATCACACACGTATGTACAGATTGCTAACATATTCGTGCTTGGAAGCTATGCGTGGTGCTAAGAATTAGCCGATGTTTTGTTGACAGCCTCAACGCCAGATGCATGAAGAAAAATTACGGATACTGTACTCAGCTGGGCTGCGATGTACCCGTCTATGGGAGATGCCGGTAGTTAACTCTGACGACACTGCTCCTGCAAGGGCATATGTAGCAGTTACGCAAGAGCAGGGGAAGCTACATACTTGGAAGCAAACTTGTAAAAGACAAACATCGCTGTCATTTGCACTTCGAATGCACGCTAAACAGTTGCATACACGTATGTATGTATACGTACATTATGTACAGGAATAAGGATCGCCTGCGCAAAATGACTTCCGACACAACGCAAATCCGTGGGAGAACGGAACACCTGTGGAACAGTTGCTACCGTCAAAAGCTTATCACACAGTATAGCTCAGCCCATCCCACTTGCACAACGTAAAGAGACGGATATAAGTCAAGGGTCAGCAGCTTAACCGTCATTAAGTCGTACAGACAACCCTGTGAAGGTCAAGTCACAACTCACTTCTCCTGTTTCCCAAAAATGAAGCTCTACCTATTCCTTGCGGCAAGCGTTTGTGTGGGGGTGGTGGCAATGTCCATGCCAGTAAGTACTGTCCGTGGTATGTACAGTACTTTACGTTACGTTCATGTTGTAACAAGAAAGGGTTTTAGGTTTAGAAGCATAGCCGATCAAGCTAAAAAGAATATTTTTTCTCTTATCATGAGATGAGACAAAACGATGTAACACTCATGCTTAATTTCAGAGAACCTTTGATGAAGCGGATATCAGGGAAGGCAATTTCCTTTGCTCAACTTTGAGTTTTTTGATCGAAACTTTCCAACTTGGACTAGAGAGAATTTTTCTCGGACCATGTGTGAAACAACTGGCACAACAGAAAGCATTGTGCAACGGAATCGGAGTAAGAAAGAGTCCAACCGCAACCATACTCCCAGTCCAACAATATGACACATAACATAACGAACCGCATGTGTAAGCTTTTTATTTCGACTCGAGTCATCAGAGGTTGCTCGCTTCGCTTCCCTCTTAAAATTGCAGAGCCAAGTGAACACAACTGTTGACGAGCTGTGCGATACAGTGTCCTCAGATGCGCGCACTTTTGTCGACAAATACGTGGGTAGAATTCCGTTCTTCGGCAAATACCTGGAGCAGTTCGTGAACACCTTGATTGGCGTTTTGGACACTCAGTGCAAGAATCAGCTGGAGAAAATCTTGGGCCAACAAGTCGCACAGAAATGTGCAGCGCTCAAAAACATCAACCCACCTCAGGTACATAAATGCATAATGTTACAACACAATTTACGAACCAAATTACGTAGATGGCTTGCTCACTTATACACTTTTTAGTATTGTTTAAGGGGTATACGATGTCTTTCCGACCCAACTTTGCGCAGCTGCTGCGCTCGCTACAGGGCACGTACAAGCATAAGTTTTGCTCTCGTAGTAGACGCAATCTAGGTCTATCCATAAATAAAAAGAGCGGCTCAAAACCGTTTATATCCCTCCAACCAGGAATTGACGCAAATATGCGTCATGACCAAAAATTAAAAAAAATAGATCGAAAATTTTTTTGACCAAAGCACCGTGGTCAGATTGTTCTGCCCACCAAATTTTTTAGGAACTTAGCTGTGGGGTGTTTTCGACCCACAGCGAAAAGTTGTGGGTGGAAAAATTCTGCCCACTTTTTTTTTTTGTTTTTGGTGCTGTGGTTAGAAAAAGTTGTGCTGTGGTTACTGCAAAAAAGCAAGAATGGATTCGTCGACAGTCGACAGTCGGCTCAATTAAGTCGACAGTCGACTGTCGACTGCGACTGACCACAGGCTATTGGGTGCGACTGACCACAGATCGAGACGATTGCAATAACCACAGTTTATTTCTTGTACAGACATATCATACCACCTGTGTTGCCACTGTTTCGGAATGGTTCTCAGATATGAAAAAGTGGTGTGACAGCAGAGAAACTGCTGTAGTCAGAATAACAGAGGCCAACTACAGCGCTCATGAGGCCAGCATAATAACCACAGCCACTGTACTGTACAGACATATCATACCACCTACATGTTGCCACTGCTTCGGAATTGTTCTCAGATATGAAAAAGCCGGGTGACAGCAGAGAAGCTGCTGTAGTCAGAATAACAGAGGCCAACTACAGTGCTCATGAGGACAGCATAATAACCACAGCCACTGTACTGTACGTACAGACATATCATACCACCTACATGTTGCCACTGTTTCGGAATTGTTCTCAGATATGAAAAAAAGGGTGACAGCACAGAAGCTGCTGTAGTCAGAATAACAGAGGCCAACTACAGTGCTCATGAGGCCAGCATAATAACCACAGCCACTGTACTGTACAGACATATCATACCACCTACATGTTGCCACTGTTTCGGAATTGTTCTCAGATATGAAAAAGCAGTGTGACAGCACAGAAGCTGCTGTAGTCAGAATAACAGAGGCCAACTACAGTGCTCATGAGGCCAGCATAATAACCACAGCCACTGTACTGTACAGACATATCATACCACCTACATGTTGCCACTGCTTCGGAATTGTTCTCAGATATGAAAAAGCAGGATAACAGCACAGAAGCTGCTGTAGTCAGAATAACAGAGGCCAACTACAGTGCTCATGAGGCCAGCATAATAACCACAGCCACTGTACTGTACGTACAGACATATCATACCACCTACATGTTGCCACTGTTTCGGAATTGTTCTCAGATATGAAAAAAAGGGTGACAGCACAGAAGCTGCTGTAGTCAGAATAACAGAGGCCAACTACAGTGCTCATGAGGCCAGCATAATAACCACAGCCACTGTACTGTACAGACATATCATACCACCTACATGTTGCCACTGTTTCGGAATTGTTCTCAGATATGAAAAAGCAGTGTGACAGCACAGAAGCTGCTGTAGTCAGAATAACAGAGGCCAACTACAGTGCTCATGAGGCCAGCATAATAATCACAGCCACTGTACTGTACAGACATATCATACCACCTACATGTTGCCACTGTTTCGGAATTGTTCTCAGATATGAAAAAGCAGGATAACAGCACAGAAGCTGCTGTAGTCAGAATAACAGAGGCCAACTACAGTGCTCATGAGGCCAGCATAATAACCACAGCCACTGTACTGTACAGACATATCATACCACCTACATGTTGCCACTGTTTCGGAATTGTTCTCAGATATGAAAAAGCAGGATAACAGCACAGAAGCTGCTGTAGTCAGAATAACAGAGGCCAACTACAGCGCTCATGAGGTCAGGATAATAACCACAGTCACTGTACTGTACAGACATAATATCATACCACCTACATGTTGCCACTGTTTCGGAATTGTTCTCAGATATGAAAAAGCAGGGTGACAGTACAGAAGCTGCTGTAGTCAGAATAACAGAGGCCAACTACAGTGCTCATGAGGCCAGCATAATAACCACAGCCACTGTACTGTACAGACATAGCATACCACCTACATGTTGCCACTGTTTCGGAATTGTTCTCAGATATGAAAAAGCAGGATAACAGCACAGAAGCTGCTGTAGTCAGAATAACAGAGGCCAACTACAGTGCTCATGAGGCCAGCATAATAACCACGGCCACTGTACTGTACAGACATAGCATACCACCTACATGTTGCCACTGTTTCGGAATTGTTCTCAGATATGAAAAAGCAGGATAACAGCACAGAAGCTGCTGTAGTCAGAATAACAGAGGCCAACTACAGTGCTCATGAGGCCAGCATAATAACCACAGCCACTGTACTGTACGTACAGACATATCATACCACCTACATGTTGCCACTGTTTCGGAATTGTTCTCAGATATGAAAAAGCAGGGTGACAGCACAGAAGCTGCTGTAGTCAGAATAACAGAGGCCAACTACAGTGCTCATGAGGCCAGCATAATAACCACAGCCACTGTACTGTACAGACATATCATACCACCTACATGTTGCCACTGTTTCAGAATTGTTCTCAGATATGAAAAAGCAGGATAACAGCACAGAAGCTGCTGTAGTCAGAATAACAGAGGCCAACTACAGCGCTCATGAGGCCAGCATAATAACCACAGCCACTGTACTGTACAGACATAGGTATCATACCACCTACATGTTGCCACTGTTTCGGAATTGTTCTCAGATATGAAAAAGCAGGGTGACAGCACAGAAGCTGTTGTAGTCAGAATAACAGAGGCCAACTACAGTGCTCATGAGGCCAGCATAATAACCACAGCCACTGTACTGTACAGACATATCATACCACCTACATGTTGCCACTGTTTCGGAATTGTTCTCAGATATGAAAAAGCAGGATAACAGCAGAGAAGCTGCTGTAGTCAGAATAACAGTGGCTGTGGTTATTATGCTGGCTTCATGAGCACTGTGGTTGGCCTCTGTTATCCTGACTACACCAGCTTCTCTTAATTACGCAGGACAAGATGGAACAGTCCTTAGCGCGGCGGGTCATCCAGTGACAAGTCTCTGTCACGGGCAGACAACAGTACCGCAAGTCTTGTGGTCAATACGGAGCGCGTACTAGCCCAGCGAGGAGTATAAGGGGAGAGATTTGAGAAATTGAGCTGTGCGGTCAGATGGGACACGTGCTAAGAGGGGCGTAATCCCGTTCTGCACTGCGTGTTCGACTCACGCACTGGCCCCCCAATTTTTCAAATTTCTTCTTCTTGTGCTCAAATCTCTTAATAGAGTACCAGCTTCTCTGCTCGAAAAACTGTCGAAAATACACACAACAATATCTGTCGGCTAAAAGTAACTACATCGCTTCAGCATTGTCGGACAAAAATGCCAACAGCGAACCTTCACCATTGTCGAAAATACACACAGCAATATCTGTCGGCTAAAAGTAACTACAACATCGCTTCAGCATTGTCAGAGTAAAATGCCAACAGCAAACCTTCATCATTGTCGGCAACTTGAAAAAACTGACACGGAGTGGTCGCTGTGGTTTTCTTTGCTCAAATTGGTGGTCAGATCAATCTAACCACAGCACATCCAATTTTTAAAAATTCCATTTTTCAGAAATTAATGGTGGGCATTTTCATTCCAAAATTTTGGTGGAACGACCCCTAAAAGCACAGGGTAACCAAAATTCTGCCCACCAAAATTTCCACCACAGCAAGCACATTTTGACCATAACGCTGTGTTCATTTCATTCCTGGTTAGAGGGATATTTGGCGCAGTACGACGTCTCAATGGCACCCCAAAAACATACGATTTGGCGCTACTGAACGGACCGTTGGATATCTTTCAGCATCCAGCATACCATTCGAATCGTCTCACTGAGACGAGTCGACCGGTACCCACGGTGCCTCTCTACGTTGCCTCTACGCAAAGTTATTTGAGAAAAACCTTATGTTCGGGCTATCGTTTGAACGAAGATTGCGCAACGCAAAGGCCGTTTCAAGATGCGCACAGACGCTTGGTGAAAAGTTCAGGCGATGCTCTTTCGAATGAGCACTTCGCCGTTTTCCAACTCGCCCTGGTTGTCTCAGGAGAGTAAGGCGAAGATAGGCCTTCATATAGACTGTTTACTATGGTATACTCTGTTCAAGGAAGGAAAACAGCGAAAAACCCATACCAATGAGTAAACTGGTGAGATTGATGTTTCATACCGCAGTACATTGACGCCTCTGAGTACTTTGACGTTTCATCCAGTCACGCTCCCCTTGATATTTTATAAAGTGCCCGTGCCCACCCTGTCTTTTACTTGGAAAGACATCGTATACCCCTTAAATGGACATACGTAGCTCTTTGCCAAACTGTTTGTTAGTTATGCAAGAGCATTTTCTGTCAAATTTGGACCGTCGCCATCGACCAAGCTCTGTCCCTGTTGCACTGTTCAACACCATCTCAGCCTTGCAAGCCTATCTTTTGAAGCTCTCGTCACCGATCGCTTGGCCAATCCTACATACCCTACCGTACAACAGTATAGATAGGTACCTACATACTTTTAACCTACATGCCAGCTAACAATAATATCTTCACCCTGTCGAATAGTTCAGCAAGTGCAAAAATAACAGTAATGGACTGGACGGGCCCAACCAAAATGAGAACTTTTTACGAAACCGAAAAATTGCGGAGTTTTACAAAAAATACATAGGCTATTTTTGTTTTGAAGTGAAAAACAAACTAAGCAACAAACCGTATAAAATAAAATGAAAACGCCTGCAACTACCTCCATCCATGTTGCTTGAAGCCTGGACATCTGTTCTTGCATTGGAGACAAGGTCGACCCTCGTCAACCTCTTGTGCCATGATCCAACGATGTTGCGGAACCTGTAACAGAAGAAGAAATACGTACACACGCATCACACATGCTATTCGCAATACGCACGCTCGCTCTGGAAACGAAAGGACGCCTGTTTCATACGATACGCTCATCAGTCATGCCGTAGCAAGTAACAAGAGCAGAGTTTCCCTATTAGCCTAACAACAGCCCTTTGCTTGTCCAAACATATCGGGCAAGAAGGCAGATATCAGCTATCACAGCGTTACACCTCAGGCACAAAAGTTTTAGAAAGATGAGGAACCCCACCCAGCTGCACAGAGAAGAGATGAGCTCAGTTTTATACAGTATAGCCATGTTGTAAAAAGTTTGTGAGGTTGCCAATTCCAGGGCTTTACAAATTCACGGCTACCAAGAGACTACGTAAGCTGAAGTAAGGTGTATTGAAATACGTGCCAGTACAAGCTGCCACACAAGCGCACGGTGGGCAGTAAATTCTCTGAGTCGAAAAGAGAAAGGAACAACGCATTTCCTGCACGAGAGGACAAAGAGAATAATGGGCTTATCAGTCAATCAATGAACAGCGGCTCGTATCACTGTGCTAAGTTCGGCGGCTCGTAGTCAAGGATACGCACGCGGAAAAGAGGAAGTAACAATTCACCAAAAGTGCGTACTAGATAGATATGTAGGTACTACTACGCATAATATGTACGTGCGTACGATGTAGGCTACGTACTGTACTTTTTTCGCACGTAACATTCACCGACCACTACAGCCATTTATGTACGTACCGTATGTATGTTCAAAGAGGCACCAATTTTGGCAGCGGAAACCAGAAAAGCCTACGCACGTATTATCTTTGAGGGTGGAGCTTTGAAACGATGAGTAATTAGCCAAAACCGCCACTGTTCTAGCATTTTACGTATGTACTGTAAGTAATGTATCAGAGATGCGCCCGGCCGGGTAACAAAACGAATGAGTCTCTTTGATTTATTTACCCTGAATCCATATTGTAAAGAAAACGGAAACATAGTGATGGATTGTCCGGCATATTTCACGCCAATAACTGTCCACTATATTCCCTTCTACCGTCAGAAAAATTGCGAGCTACCGCAGCCAAACATATGTATGGCTATCCATATCCAGAGAACTAAGCCAAAGGATGCGGCATCCACAGGTTTTTTGCTGCCGATTTAGCGCTTTTCACATGGGAAAACTCGCTTAACGCTGTACTGTACCATGGCAATTTACTTCGTTCATTGGCTATGCAAACAAAGTAGGGTACTGTGGGGTAAACCCGGACACATACGCTTTTCTGAACTTGCCGCTTCAGCAAACGATGAACATGGTAGCTCATTTGAAAGAGGAGAGTTGTCAAGGAATAGATTGGTAGAATACTTGTCTCAATCGGTAGTATGGTTGCAGAGATATACTAGGTGTCCGGGTTTACCCCAAAGTACCCTACATAAGTGGCGGCCGCAGTATGTACGCATAAGTAACAAGAGCTATCAGGTACAGCAGCTTGAAAACTGGGCACGGGCAGCGACTGCACGAACCAACAAAAAAGAACATCTTCCATAATCGCTTAAGGGAATATGTGCAGGAAATATCGCGGCGGCGAAAGCTAAAAATCGATCCATCCAGCAACCATGGCCACATATGAGCGTCGTTCTCTCTCAGGCAAACAAGAGAAAATTGTCTTCACTAATGAAGTAAAATATGCATATTTTAAGAAGAAGCTTCCGCACGTAAACCGGCACGCACACACGTTCAATGTGAAACCAGCCCATTTCCTTTTTTAATTGTCAGTGATAGACAAAATTGTATACCTTGTCGATGTGAGTGGAATCCGTGAGCACTAATTTAAGCCGCTCGTCAACGTGATATCCGTTTGGTTCGGTATTAGCTCCACCGTTGGGCAGGATACCAGGGTGGTGGTGACAGCTGTTCCCGTCGGCGCCGGTTAGCGGATGAGGTGGCCAGCAGGAATCGCCGTCGACGTTAGACGGCGGTGCTGTGGCAGCTGTTCCATGATGATCGGTGTCCTGCCTGACATCTACGCAATTCTGCGACTCGGTAGCCAACGCTCGAACATCATAGAACTCCTTGGAAAATGCAGCCGGTTCCGCGTCTTCCGTGTCCTGAAATGCCAATGCACAGGTGTACTGTTCTGTACGTACATTCAGTACTTGAGTGAGTGGGCAAATACGCTGCTAAAATGAACTGACGAAAAGCGTTTCACATTCACAGTTAGGTAGCAATGCTCGCCTGGATGAAGCAAATTTCCGTTACGCAAACAAGGCGCATTCTACGTTAGTATAGAGGATTAGGAAGTCCTTTTATTTATTGTCGAAATGCTCATAGAAACAGCAGTAGCAGCAGCTTCCAGTCAGACTCTACATACTGCGTAAGTACATACCCTACTGTAAGTCTCAGCTGCATAAGCGTTGTCGTGGCTCGAGCAGTTGTCTGCGTGCCTAAGTATGTTTGTCACCAGAGACTGCTAACAGCTTTCAGCTGAAAGCTCGCCTTTCAAGCTCAGCATACGAGCCAGGAGCCACTCACTTCTTTTATTCTGCCCGACGAAAAAAAGGCAATCCCCAGATATAAAATCTAATTTGCTTATGCCATACACATATCGCTTGGCAAATATTTCGTGTGCCCCTCTCATTGGCGTGGTTCGTGCCACCCCTACCCCTCTCCTCGACCCTCTTATCACGCACATGCGGCCATAATATGGTTAGTACTAAGCAACAAGCTACAAAACAAGCTAAAGCCGTGTGTCACGTAACGCTTTCTGAAGCCCTGCATGTACGTAGTGTACGTACGTACCTATGTATGTAGGATTACATATAATTGTACGTTGGCACGATATGCTGAGTATGGGGCAGAGCGTGAGGAGGCGGACCACTTGTATGTAAATGCAATACGGATGTCGACTATGACACATTTCGTAGTGCTGTGTGTATCTGTCTGTACGCAACGCACATTTACTGTACATTTTTACGCACAGATATCCAATCGCCCAATGAGCAATTTTAGGGCTTGGTGACCCTGGAAATGAACCGAAAAATAGCTCGCTCCAGCCCTTCTAATCGCCCCCTAATTGTTTGACAACCCCATGGGATATGCACGAATCATTACAGTACATACGTACGTGTGTGTGTGTACATTCGTGTGTGTATGCGATGAAAAGCGGGGGGTGAAAGAAAACGAAACGTCTTGGCGGCACGTGTAATCAATCGTCGTTATTGGTTTGCACAAATTATAGTAAAGTCAAAAGAAAATAAGGGAAAGAAGGAGCGGAAGGATGAGAAAACTTGAAATTTCAAACCGACAAAAACTTGACACCAATTTATCAGTTTGGGCGTCAACTGGGGTGTCAATGACAACCGCGCAGAAAAGAAAATCGACGGAAAACTGCGCACTGCACTGCCATTCCAAGCAACGCAACATATGTGATGTATGTACAAATGTATACGCATACCTTCCTACGTTAGTTCAAAACAAAGCAACCAAACCGCAATCGACATTTGGCTCAACAGCTGTGCCATGGACACTGTCGTAGTGGCACGTTTATAACCAGGGAAAAAGATTTTTTGACCGATCGTGGGGGTCATCAAATGCGAGGGGTGATGTCATTGTGGTCGAGAAGGGCTAGAAACGCGACACTACAATAAATTGTACTGTACTGTACGTACATACAGTACATACATACGAACATGCATGCTAAATCGTCGTAATGAAAGAAAGAAGTCATCGAAATAAAATACCTTTTCTTCATCGGAGTAGTCGGTGATTTCGGAAATGGTCAGGAACCGAGCCATGACTCTTGAGTTGTAAAGTTTCTATAATAATCAGACTTTTGCAGCCGACGACGTTTTGAAGACGAAGACGAAAACGTCAAGCTGTACAAGACACGAAAACGTAACGTACGTGTGTGTAAAACAACTCCCCACCCCACTCCCCAGACGAGAGAGCGAGAGAGAAGGAAGAGAGAGATACCTATGCGCCTTACAATACGTTACGTACTTGGCGCTAAATGCTTTCAGTGAACTGACACGTTTGACCGAATTTGCATTGTACAGTAGTAGAAAAGATCTGCCTGCAAGCAAATTTATGACCCACAGAGAAGGTGTAGCGTACGATTCGTTAGTGTCAAAGACTTCGTTTACTTGTACATGATATTTTTACAAAATGGTGTACAAGAACTGCACGCGCACGTAAGTTTGTACGTGATGTGCGAATGTGCATACTGTAAGTTTGGTGTATAACCCGATAGAGTATACCCCTTACAAATTGGTCGACTTTGAATTTTAATATTTTGTACAACCCGATTTTCACCTATGTAGCGCTAAATGCTTTAAAAAGTTGTTTTACGCTGAAATAAGCAAGTACCTACCTAGCAAGTACCGATATTTTGTTTTACCTGATATTCGAGTATACGCCGAGCAAATTGGTCGACTTTGTTTGTATAACCCGATCGGGCAATACACCAAACTTTACAGTAAGCTTACCGTCTTAGTGAGCTGATGGAGAGGACTGATTCCTGCGAGAGGGCAAACAGATTTCTGCCAGTACTTATACCGAAGACACAAGAGGCTCTCGACAAGACAGAAGCTCAGCATCAGCCCACCTGAATCCGTCTCATAATGATAGTGCGGGCCGGGGTAATTCGGGCCGGACCGATTTTATCTCTTATTAGGGAAGGCGTGCGTGAGAGAAAGTGAATTGATGATAGACAAGATATCATACATACGAGCCTCCTTGCACTATAGTCGCCATGCCATAAACAAAGGTGGCCGGAATTACCCCCTTGCCGCTTCACCCTACGTGTGTCTGTTGGATGCTGCAGAACCAGTTCTGATCGTCTTTCTTGTGGCCAGCAGATGATTGTTTATGCGCACGCGCGACAGAAAAAGGCGCGAGATTGCTTGCAGATCCAAACTTTCCCTGCTACACAAACTCTTGCTGATACGTAGGGTGCGTGTACGTACAGTATGTACAGTACGTACGTACAGTACTTTCGGTGTACATTACGTAGTAGCTCATCTGTGCTTGGCTTATGTATGCTGCGAAATTCGTCGCATTGGCGTCGGTCACACTTTTGCGCCTTTGAATCCCCGCCGCGGTATTTGAAATGCAATTTATTGCGGCGACGCAAAAAACACCTCCGTTTGTCATCGTGTCGACCTACGTACGTATACTTTGCGCGTGTAAATGGGAGCAAAAAATTAGTAGGTAGGTATTCGCAACTAGATGGGTGCGAAAGATGGTGGTGGTGTCACCGCAGCTGCTGTCACTTTGGCAAAGTTGGCGACAGTCGCTATCCCATAAAACCAAACACAAAAACGGATTGAATTATTGGCAAGGTAGTAATGTAGGCTACTGTATTTATTGAAATTCGAAAGGTATTTGCGTACTGTGGGTACAGTACAATACAATACACATCCAATTTGACACTTCAAAATTTGACACGGTGGTTGGTTACCCAAAGTAAGGAACCAAATAATACATACATAGCTTCCTCAGAGTTTAGTACACTCATGACGTGAGCACCACTTTCGATACAAATAAATACGCTCAGCTTGATCCCAAGTACATACGTAGGTATGTACCTACCTACAGTAGGTACAGTACGTGGGAGTGCGCATACATATGTACGTAACGTCCTTATTCATGCGTGCATTAATTCTGATCGAATAATTTCAGTCATCGAGCAAGCACGTTCTATAATTATTATCAGACCAACTTCTAACGACGTGTTATCTATAGTGGGCTACACACGTGGTGAGTAAGCTTACGGAGAATTCCCCGTGTATGTGATGAAGCATAGGGATGCCGGTGAATTCACCGGAAGTTTGAAACTCACCACGTGTGAACACGTGAGAAAAGTTTTGCGCTTAGGAGCAAGTGAGGATGCTCTACACGAAAAATAAAGCTTGCAGTTCAAACTCACCGCGAATTCACCGTGACCGTGAGTTTACTCACTATGTACGTGTGTACATAGCCCACTTATCAGCGTTCATCGTCGTGCACTGGTGACCAAGGTGTTGATGTTGAGTTCCTCCAGCAGATCTCTGCCGCTGAACCTTGGGGCGACCAGCAGCATCGTCACCGTCACCATCACCGTTATGATGCTGATGAGGCCGAAGAAGAAGTGGTCGAAAATCTGCGACACTTTCTGCCACTCCTGCTGCAGATCCTCCGACTTCTTCTCGCGTTCCATGCGGTCCATCAGTCGACCCGCTCGCTCCATGATCTCCCGCTGGATCTGCGAGCGCCCCGCTTTCTTCGGACGCGCCGCAGTCGCTGTGAGAGGAAGGCAGAGAATGTCTGCATTCGAGGCCGCCCTCTGCTGTGTATGCGTGAGCTTCAGAGCCGCCGGTTGATGATTCCGGTCGATATTCAAGTTCGGCGTCTCCTGCTTGTGCTCGGATGTACAGACGCTGTCTCCTAAAAAAATCGGGCCAATACGGCTTCATTGAGCTATAGCCTACATACATAGGTATGTACTGTACATTGAATATGAATAGAGAGGTCTAATGCTTGTTTTATGTAGTATTTGTACAGTACCTATGTAGTGTTTGCTTGTGTTTAGGTATTTTAAACCGAAGGAGGGGAGGGGCCCTGCAGGGGTTTGAGTTCCACCCAGCGGAGTGTTTTGTTTTTTCTTTCTAGTAGCTTACTGTCGTCGCCGAAGGACTGTGCTTCCATCTCCTCCTCTTCCTCCATTGATCCGACTGTTCCCGGCTCAGTCCCCAGATGGTCGGCAGCCGCTGCAGTGGCGTTGGCCGTCACTCCTCCTCCTCCCTTGGCCCTGTGCAGCTTCTTCCTCAGCATAGTGCGGAGGACGGGGAGGGCGGGAGGCGACCCTCCTCCAGCTTTTCCCTCATCCATCATCGCCGATGAAGAAGAATCGCGTTCTTCTGCCTTTCGCGCCTTGGACAACTGGTCGGAGAGCTGCATGAAGGCTCGCTGAAAGGAGATCTCCAGCGAGGTTTTGCCCTCGTCCGGCAGGTCGGAGGTGGAACGCCAGCAGACGACGCGACCGAGGACGGAGAAGGCGAGGAGCTCCAGCCAGCCGGGCACCGGACGCGATCGCTCCCCGCCGTGTCGCATGTTCAGAATGATGACGGACAGGGTTACGGAGATGGCGGAGATGCCCATGATGCTCATCAAGTATATGGCTGCAAGCAATTCAACAAAATAATGCAGGTAGCCACGCACATACTGTACCATATGCAGTAACGCGATTGAGTTGGTCGATAGCGACCCCGCGGTATTTATTTAGTGAATGTTTGGGTCGGTGCCTGCGGGGTCGTCGACCTTGTTCAATCATCTTGGAGCGGAAAGGAGCGAGCGAAAAGAAGAACTGACAAAAAATGACGTCGACGACCCCGCAGACACCGATCCAAACTTTCGCTAGCCACCGCGGGGTAGCCATCCAATCCAACCCAATCGCGTTACTGCATATTGTGAATATTAGCCGGAAATCTGGGTGTGTTCGTTCCTGGTGCAGGTGGTTAACCGATGAGTGGTATGACTTCCGACGTTTCCGGCATGTTTTCAGCGATGTTGAAGCTGAACACGGAGTAGGCCAGAAGCACCGTCAATCCCAGCGTCACTTTCTCCCCGCTTTCGCAAGGGAGCCAGAATTGCGTCATTGTTAGCATCTATAGGAACAAAAACAACACAGGTACTGTACATACTACGTAGTATATACGTACGTACGTAACGTAGCTGTGGATGTAAAGTACCGTATTTTTGGGTGTATGTATATCCCCCCTGAGTATATCCCCCCAGTGTATAACCCCCCATTGGCAAAACATAAATTTTGTCCAACGTATGTATATCCCCCCTGGTGTATAACCCCCCATGTACTGGAAGGTACCTAACCTACCTATGTAAGCTGGTCATAAGCTAGCTATAGCTACTCCTACAACATGCTACCATGCCTATAAGCTTACCGTATTTTTGGGTGTATAGCCCCATGGGGCTATACAAAAATCGAGAGGTCTGATGGGGGTTATACACTGGAGGGGGGATATACAGTGGGGGGGATATACATGGGACAAAATTTTTGTTTGTGAGAGGTGTGCAGAGGCATGTTTTTTAGGTCAAAAGTACGTGTTTTAGGGCATAATCGCGGTTAAAACAGGGTTATTCTAGTATAAGACATGCTCAGCTTCGCTTATAGGCATGGTAGCATGGTGTAGGAGTAGCTATAGCTAGCTTATGACCAGCTTACATAGGTAGGTTAGGTACCTTCCAGTACATGGGGGGTTATACACCAGGGGGGATATACAGAGTGTCTCAAAATAAACCGTCCACCTTCCCATGTATGTAACTCTGGAACAACATCTTAGATTTTCATGAGGTTTCTTGTATTTTGTAGCCAAGGCTTCAACAAGTAAGTGTACAAAATTTCAACAATGTGGTCCTCATGCTTCGAAAATTACGACGGTTTGAATTTTATGCCCAAAATCGACGTTTTCCCTTACTATGGAGAAAATATCGGCATCCTAGTTTTTCAACATAACCTCTTTCATGCGTTTTCTATGCTGGCACTGGGATAATACATCAGATTACACATTTCCCTAGCATTTTGGGACATCTTTCTTTTTTACGAGGCTAATTTTATTATGGATCATGCACAGAATTACCCCTAAATTGGCACTACTAGTTCGAAAAACCTCGTTTTTGACCGCTGGAGGAAAAAAGTGTTTGAGCAGCTTCCACTGGGCCTAGGAAGCTAAAATTTTGTACACATCTAAGTTGAAGCCTTGGCTACAAAATACAAAAAACCGCATTAAAATCTAAGGTGTGGTTCCAGAGTTACATGCACGGGAAGGTGGACGGTTTATTATGAGACACCCTGTACATAGGACAAAATTTATGTTTTGCCAATGGGGGGTTATACACTGGGGGGATATACTCAGGGGGATATACGCCCAAAAATACGGTAGCTGAGCATGTCTTATACCATGAATGCCCCATGTCAGGTCCCTGTAGGTAGGTGGTTCAGGCGGTGCATGTACATTCAATACGGGAAATTTGTGTGCATGCAGCGCCTGAAAAAGGTATGTAGCTGTATTTAGCGAAATGCTAACCGCAGATAGGTTTATTTCGTACTAGCCAAAAGCAACTTCGTGCAACTTTTGCAGGCGCGATGTACACAGGTGTGGGTAATTGCAGGAACGGGAATCGAAGCAGTTGAGGCAAAACTTATTGACAAGTTCAAGCACTGAGCCTCTCAAGCTTAGTTTTTTATACTAAGTTTGTCAGTGTTCCTATATTGCTGTGCTATATATGGGCAATTCTAGCAGTAACGTGTTTCGATACGTTCAAACATAAATCAATGCATGTCCCATCATTTGTATTATGCAAATTTTATTCGCTATTTTTGGTAAAATTTGTGGGTGCTCTCATCGGGTAGTATTTTTTGAAGAAACTGAAAGTGGTAAACTCACTTTACCACTGAAAAATTGGCTAAAAACTGAGTATCATCTATATGGCAGATTGACTAAGCCAAAATCAAAATATGCAATTTCTTTTGGTTATCTAAGTTCTTACCCGGGGGTGGACGGGACTGGGCGCTTCCGCCCCTTCTTTGCGCCCCATCGCGCCGGGCGCATACTTGGTGACTGAGGTGCCGGAACGTGGCAGGCAAGAGGTGATTTAGCTTTTGCGCCTAGTTTTTGTCGCTACCTGCCCCCTTACCACATCCAAAATGTTGTTGCTAGTTAAATTTTTTGGTTATACAAGTGGTAAAGAGTCATTTTGGTACTGGCAAACCATATACAAATTGGTGAATTTGAAAAGTGGTAAGCCCCCCCCCGCCCCACCCCCCGCCCCCCACACCACGACTGGCCCGGGCAGGAGACACTGGAGGATGTGAAAGTCGTCAGCTTGAGATGCCCGCTGCTTAAATAACCAAAAGAAATTGCACATTTTGATTTTGGCTTAGTCAATCTGCCATATACATAGATGATACTCAGTTTTTAGCCAATTTTTCAGTGGTAAAGTGAGTCTTACCACTTTTCATTTCTTCAAAAAAAATACCACCCATAGATCATGGCCGCACAAATTTTACCAAAAATTGCGAAATAGAAAATTTGCATAATACAAATGATGGGACATGCATTGATTTATGTTTGGCATCGAAACACGTACGCTACGTATGAATTACCCATATATCGACACAGCAATATAGGAACACTGACAAACTTAGTATAAACTAAGCTTGAGGGCTCAGTGCTTGAACTTGTCAATAAGTTTTGCTCAACTGCTTCGATTCCCGTTCCCGCAATTACCCACACCTGTGTTCATCGCGCCTGCAAAAGTTGCACGAAGTTGCTTTTGGCTAGTACGAAATAAACCTATCTGCGGTTAGCATTTCGCTAAATACAGCTACATACCTTTTTCAGGCGCTGCATGCACACAAATTTCCCGTATTGAATGTACATGCACCGCCTGAACCACCTACCTACAGGGACCTGACATGGGGCTTTGTGGGTACTAGAATAACCCTGTTTTGACCGCGATTATGCCCTAAAACACGTACTTTTGACCTCAAAAACATGCCTCTATACACCTCTCAAAAACATAAATTTTGTCCCATGCATCATCCCCCCCCCCCCCCCCCCCCCCAGTGTATATCCCCCCCCCAGTGTATGACCCCCCATTAGACCTCTCGATTTTTGTATAGCCCCATGGGGCTATACACCCAAAAATACGGTAAAACCGTGGCCATTCTTCTTCCGGTATGTATATGTACTGTACGTATTTATACATACGTAATAATACGTATGTAATCGTAATGTAATGGTGTTCCTTGCAAAATGCATTTCCAGGTTGCTGCTGCCTGTCACCCATGTATAGGTACGTACGTACGGTAGAGTAGATTTAGCTACTACTAACCGATAGCATGATGCAAGGTATGATAATATTGTAGAGGTAGTAGAGGCATTTTCGGCGCAGATGCAGAGTGAAAGTGAGATCGGGATAGCTGATGTTGGGACAGCAGGGGAAGTAGTTGACGTGTCGAGCCACGAAAGTCGCCACCACCTGCCACTCTCCGTTCTCCATGAAACTGTCCTTGTCCATCGTAATCGTCATCGAGCGATTACTTACATCCACCTGTACACACACATAGTCATGCACATACATACACAGTCATACACATGTAGTCATATAGTCGGAGAAACGATCAAGAGTTCACTTGACAATTTTGCCGCTCCTGTGGCAATGTAACATTTCTAAACATTCTAAACAAGAATAGCAACCGACTTTTCGACCCTTTTTCAAAAACTATTGCTATCTAGTTACATTGCACAGGAAATCTGAACTCATGATCGTTTCTCCGACTATACACATACACGTGTACAGGATGATTAATGATTAACGATTAATCATTAATTAATTAATCATTAATCATTAATTAATTAATCATTAATTAATCATTAATGATTAATGATTCAAGTTTCTGAGTTTGTGAAGGCGATGGCTGCATTGAATTTTCAACCTGGTTTCCATCATAAATCCAGGATCCGAATCGAAGCGAGCAAATCTGATCATCGAAAGGAAAGAAAGCCACATCCAGCTTGCACGTAGAGTGGAACTTCACCGGAGGAGCCCAAAGAACTAAAAGAGTTTTACACCTACAGTACGTACGCACATAAGTACGGCTACGCACGCACGTTAGTGTGTACGTACGGTGTGTACAGTAACATTAGTGATGAGTAAGGCTGGGACAAGCTTACTGGTGCCGTCTTGCCACATTGCGACATTCGTTTGTGCGATGCCGCCGGAAAAGTCTTCCGCGCTACAAGAAAAGGCATGGCTTTTTACAATGACTCACTGACGAAGCGAAATGTTGACGTACCGTACATACTGTACGTATGACATAAACAGTGTAGAACATATACAAGTACATCCTACATACTGTACGTATGACATAAACAGTGTAGAACATATACAAGTACATCCTACGTACGTACTTGTTGTATAGTACAATATCCGGTGTCCAAATGAATTTTGTGGGTACGGTAAATTGGGTGATACCGCCGTAGTCGACCGGGTCCCACGATATCAGCTCATCTTTCCATTCCTGCATGAGTACAAAACATACACGTACTGCGCGCGTACTGTACGTACAGTAACAGCTTACCCTGTGTCACCATCGCAAGTACACTATGTACCGCGGCTAATACCTGTTCCAACCATACGTTGATTGATAAGACTTGTTTCTTTTCGTCCTGGAAGATACGACAATAATTAACTGCTCCATACAATAACACTGTTTGCTGGGGATGGAAGTCCACCAGTGAGTGGTAGTGATAAGCTCCTTTACCACATTGAAGATGTGAGCTAAGGTGAGTCCGATCTTGACAGATACGTGGCTCTCCGCCGAGTACACAGGTCTCACTGATCGATCATAAGCTCGCATCAAATATCTACAACAAAACCGACCATATATTGTTTTTGTCTTACTAACTTACAAGTATTACACATACGTCATAGTGCTAAAAGAGAGAGCCAGTAGTACCGGTACCTCAGTAATCGCTGCTCGTCGTTTGGCGGTGCCTTTTCGACATCTGATAAAAAATCGAGCTCATCCGGCAATGCCGGATACAGTACTGAAAATACACGGATACAGTTGCCGCATTTGGGTCGGGAAAAATTATGAATATTTCTGGAGCAGCGTCAAAGAAATAGTGAAGCAATTGAACGATTACATTCCAGCAATCCGATCATGGCGAATACTAGAAAGAGCATAATGGCCGACCGTTTTCTTTTCTTACGTACAGGCAGATGTGTTTTCGAAGACGCTTGAGAAGAGCAGAGAGCAGAAGAGTGCGCTGCCAATCATGACGCTGGCTTCTTCTTGATCCGCCACGGATGAGGTCGAATTATTACTACAGGAATCCAACGTCTAAAAAATGACATTATTGTCAAGAAAATAGTGACAGCTTGTTTAAATACAGTACACAACACAATACAGCTTATCTTTCATGCATTGCGGATATCAAGCCTATAATCCTCCATCCTCAATTTTGGCACCTCTTGCATTCTTATCAGTGGACCCAACCCAACGCAGATACCACACAAATAGATACACGCCATAATTTCTGGCTTGTTTTGTACACGTTTATTATATTTCACTAGTTTTTTTTAGCGCATCCTGTTTTCAGAGACAATTTTATTATTGATTGTGGCATGTGCTCGAACACACTATTTTTAGAGTTATAGACAGTAGAAAGAGGCCTAAGTACAGGGTGTCTCATAATAAACAATCCACCTTTCCGTGCATGTAACTCTGGAACCGCACCTAGATTTTCATGCGGTTTTTTTGCATTTTGTAGCCAAGGCTTCAGCTGAGAAGTGTACAAAATTTCAGCTTAATAGGCCCACTGGAAGCTGCTGAAACACCTTCTTTCTCCGGCGGTCAAAAACGAGGGTTTTTCGAACGGGTAGTGCCGATTTAGGGGTCTTCTGTGCATGGTCTAACTAAAAATTAGTCTCGTAGTGAAAAAAGATGTCCCAAAATGCTAGAAAATGTGTATCTCATGCATTAGACCCAGTGTCAGCATAACAAACGCATGGAACTGAGTATCTTTAAAAATTAAGACTGAAATTTTCCTCCATACTAAAGAAAAACGCCGATTTTGAGTTTCGGGATTCAAACCGTCGCAATTTCCGAGGTATGTGGACTAAGTAGCTGAAATTTTGTACTGATCTCAGTTGAAGCCTTGGCTACAAAACAGAAAAGAACGCATGAAAATCTAAGGTGTGGTTCCAGAGTTACATGCATGGAAATGTGGATGGTTTATTATGAGACACTCTGTACATTTGGCCTTAGGCCCTTTCTTGTGGATCAAAACACTATAAGAGTCACCACCGTGCTGCTGTCTTGACTTTGATTTGAGCTTACCGAAATATTGCGCTGCCATACTTCGCAAAGTTGTTTGTTAGCTTACCTAGTACACCTATGTACACACCTCCACGCAACAGCTTTTCGCCAAGAATAGAAAATGTTGCAGCTTTTAGCACAGCTCTACCTAGGTACTTATGTATAGTAAAGTGAGAGAGTTGAATCGCTTTCAAGAGCCAGTAGTGAGAATTTGGCATATCCAAAAAGTCTGTGCCGTCAATTGCCGAAAAGAAGGAAATTGCATGTCACTAGCCCTTGTGACGGGAAACGCGCCAAAATTTAGTCCCCCCCTGCTGACTGACGGTGTCTGGGGACGCGACAGGCCACCACACGCTCAAAAAGGAGAAAATTAAATTTATATGTAGTGTCATCAAGCACTTGGACTTACAACAACCTCGTAGCTGGCAAGTAAGCGACTTCCGTAAATATGGGGAAATCTTGCCAAGCGCCATGCCATCACACGCGTCTCAGCCCTGTTGCAGTTTGGACGAACGAGTTGGCAACAGCGCAAAAAGCCACAAAAGAACGCCGCACTCCGTACGCATGGAAGCACTAGTTGTAGCGTTAACACTACAGATACAATTAGCACCATTTGCTAGCCGTGGCCCTACATACCGTAACTTTACATTTTTAAAAAGTTTCAAAAGTTTAGCAAATAGCAGTGAGAATGAGCGTGGCGTCAACAAAATATTATTCGGCGCTTACAGTACGGTATTCGGGCTTTTGGCTGGCGTTACCTCAAAGTTTGGAAACAGCTTCTGCGTTGTCAATCACTTTGATAGGAGGCCACTCGGAATATAAACTGAGGTATTTGACGCTTAACGGGCCCCATCGAAAGCTGGAGGAATATTCCTGAAAATTTCGGTCTGAGTAGAGTACTTTTTTTGGCGAAAAGTGGCGAATAAAACTTTGACACACAAGTCCAGAGTTTAGGAGCTGCTATAAAATTAGAAGTACGTACAAAAAAGAGCAAAAGACGGCAATTGAATTGGCAATCACGTGAAACTATTGGGTAGGGTATCATAGGGTAAACCCAGCCGGTTTTATAGTGGGGTAAACCCGGCAACCCAAAGTACCTACACACACAGATAAAGAACGATGATTGGTATATGTAGTACATACATGTACAGTACTAGGTGTCGGTATTATCTCCTTACGTATTACTCATCGCGGAAAGTTTTTAGCTATTCTGCTCGCTGAATATAATCGCTTTGTAGGGTGCCATGGGGTAAACCCGACCATGGAAAAATCCGGCCACCAAAGTTTCAGGGTTGCATATCTCAGCAAGCAACCAATGAACCGATTGAGACGCAAACCAATCGATTCCTTTGAACTCTCCTCTTTCAAATAAGCCATACCTATTTCATTCATAATTTTGTTGACGTGATGAAACAGCAAGTTCAAAGGAGCGTAGTGGGCCGGGTTTGCCCAACGGTACCCTTCTGAACAAGTCCGACATAGGTACGTATCGAATGGATTGTTTTCAACAATTCATCTTCGCAGCTCTGGCACCGGCGGATGGGTGGCTCTGTTTCTGTCGCATCCTGCGGCTTTTGTTTTCACTGAAATGCGTTCTGAAAAACTCCGGGCGATATGGGCTAACGAACGCGGGCAAAAAAAGTAAAAACTCCTTCGTCTTCTAATTGAGACAGGGTAATTAATCAACGGCGGCCGTAAAAGAAGCCGCGAAAAATCGCAGCTTACCAATTGGCAAAGAGCGTACTTACTATTTTATTGGGTGCCTTATCGTATCCGCATTTTATTGCACGCACACACAGCACAGGGGCATGTACGTACGTGTACGTCTATACAAAGGAAAGGACCCGCTTCCTTCGCATCATGACTCAGTCATGAAGTACCTAAGTACGTACATATACCTAAATTTTGTCCTATGTACGTACATTATGTAATCCCCCTGATGTGAGCCCCATGTACTGTATGTCTGTATATGGTGTACCTGAAGACCTGAATCGACACCTCTCGGCCCCTGGGGCTATTAGAATACAAACCCAAAAATACAGTACGATAGATCGTATCGTTTAGGTAATATCTTTTTGCGGGGTACAGTCGTTTGGTTGCCGGAAATTTGGTTGCGGACATTTCGTTGCGGCGGTGATCATTTCGTAACGAGAACTTTCGTTGCGGGTACTTTCGTTGCGGGTTTTTCGTTGCGGACATTTCGTTGCGGTCGTCGTCTGGTCATTTCGTAACGAGAACTTTCGTTGCCGGTCATTTCGTTGCGGGACAGTTCGTTGCCGGCCTTGATTTGGACAGTTGGTAGTGAGTACTTTCGTTGCCATGCACTTCGTTGCAGGCTTAGGCTTAGGTAAATCTCGCAACGAAATGACCAGCAACGAAAGTTCTCACGACCAAGTGACCAATTCTGGACTGGCAACGAACTGACCCGCAACGAAATGACCGGCAACGAAAGTTCTCGTTACGAAATGACCAGACGACGACCACAACGAAATGTCCGCAACGAAAAAGCCGCAACGAAAGTACCCGCAACGAAAGTTCTCGTTACGAAGTGACCGCGGCAACGAAATGTCCGCAACGAAACGTCCGCAACCAAAAAACCCGCAACGAAGTGACCGTAAACCCTTTTTTGCTATCATACTGTAAACCCTCGTTTATAGCCCCCTGGGGCTATCAAAACGTTAGTCGCCGATTAGGGGGGCTATATACGAGGGGGGCTATACACGAGGGGGGCAATATACGAGGGCATTTTACATTTGCACACAAAGTAAGGTTTTTTGACCTCCTGAACTCATTTCTGGCGGTTATTTTGCATGTTTCCAAGCTCCTCTAATCAAAACAGCTTTTAGCCCGAAAAATTGTGAAATTTTAGTCATCAAAAATTTTCGGTCGAAGAGGCGCCACAGGTAAAATGTTCAAAACTGTTCCAAATGATGTGCAAATGATCTCCTATGCATGAAAACACCCTCAAAACGCTGTTTTTAGCGCAAAAACACACGTTTTTCGTTGCTTTTCGCGTTTCTCAATAGGGGGCTATATACGAGGGCAAATGATGTTAGTAGCCGATTAGGGGGGGGGGGGCTATATATGAGGGGGGCTATATTCGAGGGGGGCTACAAACGAGGGTTTACAGTATAACAGCACCATCAACCGACTTTACACATATAGCCTACGTATACGTACGATAACGCCACAAATAACTACCGACAAACATTCAACGAATCAAGCATATAGCCTAAAAGCCACCCAGAGAAGCCAAAAGTTTGCAAAGACCTTGGAAATAGAAGAGTAAGAAAGAAGATAGCAATACACAGCTTGGTCAAAACAGTTGCGTCTCCTTTCGTCAGTTTCTGCGTGTTGCCTATATGGATGAAACAGCCAGAAAGAAAAGGGCAATGGATGGAAGGCGAATCTCGACAATGAACTGAAGCTGAGGGGGGCCAAATTGAATTTTGCCCGGCCAGTCTTGCGCCTGACTGATCGTTAGAGACACCCAGCTAAAGAAGCCACAGGCGAGGAATTGCACCAATCTCCACATATCATCTTCGAGCTACTACTGTATCTATCTATTCTCTTTCGACTTGGCAGGAAAAGGCCAACTCAAAATAAGAGCAAACGCAGCAAAGCTTCAACTTCTGGGCTTGCGGTAACTGCATGTATGGGTGTACCACTGCATACTATACAGGGTGTCTCATAATAAACCGAACACCTTTTCGCGCGTGTAACTCAGGAACCACGCGTTAGATTTTCATGCGGTTTTTTGTATTCTGTAGCCAAGGCTTCAACTTAGATGTATACAAAATTTTAGCTTCCTAAGCCCAGTGGAAGCTGCTCAAACACCTTCTTTCTTTGGCGGCCAAAAACGAGGGTTTTTCGAGCTGGTAGTGCCGATTTTGGGGTAATTCTGTGCATGGTCCAAAATAAAATTAGTTTCATAATTAAGAAAGATGTCCCAAAATGCTAGTAAATGTGTATCTCATGCATTATCCCCAGTGCCAGCATAGCAAGCGCATGAAACAGGGTATCTTGAAACACTAAGACCGCTATTTTCCCCATAGTAAAGAAAATGGTCGATTTTGAGCTTCGAGATTTAACCCGTCGTAATTTCCGAGGTATGTGGACCACACAGCTGAAATTTTGTACACATCTAAGTTGAAGCCTTGGCTACTAAGTACAAAAAACCGCATGAAAATCCAACGTCTGGTTCCAGAGTTACATGCACGGGAAAGTGTTCGGTTTATTTTGAGACACTCTGTATTATGTATACATTGTGATTGTTTGTATACATACGTACGTACTCTAATGCAACGCCTGACTCAACAATCAGTGTATAGGTAGGTAGGTATTACTATTTATTTTTTTGCTAGGTACACTACGTTGTAGAGTGCTTCTTTGGAAATGTACCTTGGACACCTTTCCTGTCCAGCAGCCGTTTTCCAAACATATTGAGCCTTCCGCATTACGTTGCTGACCAGTTTAAAATTTAACCCCTCCTGTATGCTGAGATATTGCTGCTGGTAGGCCCAAATTGCCCCTCACGTGCCCGCCACTTTTTTCAAAAGTTCTTACCATCATTCTACTCCATTTTCTTCACAGATTTCGATTTGGGGCATGCCCCTCCGATATTTTGATGAATACACCATGATATAGCCCAAAAAGGGGTAAGTTTGGCTAATTTGATCATTTTCGTCAATTTTGGTGGTGTATTTATCGAAATATCGAAGGGGCATGCCCAAAACCGAAATCTGCGAAGAAAATGGAGTAGAATGATGTTAAGAACTTTTGAAAAAAGTGGCGGGCACGTGAGGGGCAAATTGGGCCTACCAACAGCCATATCTCAGCATACAGGAGGGGTTAAATTTTGAACTGGTCAGCAGGTGTCCAAGGTTCATTTCCAAAGAAGCACTCTACAACGTAGTGTACCGCAAAAAATAAATAGTACTTAGAATTTTAATGCAACAAAAGGAGAAATTGTTATTGTTTCAAAGTCGTGGCAAACTTTTGCAATTAGCGTGACGACTTGAAGAACCAAGAATCACTGATCGACACTACGTACGTATTCTAATTCCCGTTTTAGCAACACTGATTGTGATTGTTTGGTAGATTGGAGTTCCAGTAGTCTACAGAACGACGACTTGGCGAATCACTGATGGAGCTCTCTTGGGCGGAAACAAAGTCCGGAATATCGCCATCTGAGCCTGAGGCCGGGTTCACGTCGAAAAAATGTTCGCTATGCTGTGGATTGATGATATCCCCGGCAGGAATATCTTGGCCTAACACCGATAGACGAATATCTTCGCACCTGCTCGTCTCTTTCAGCGTTGATCGAATGGATTCCCAAGTCTTGATGTCTGAAAAAGTTGCGGACGTTTTGTTCATAAACAATCTACTGTCAATCCGATTCTTGCTGACTTTGTGCGAATCCTGTAAGTAGAGACCTATATTATTATGTACATAAGTAAGCAGGACACCATAGTGCAGAGTTGCAGACAGACTTACGCCGTAGAACGTTCAGTATTTTGAAATATCCGTAGCATCGATGAACGAGGTAGAGAAACCAGAGGTTGATGGCAGCCGCCACGGAGGAGCCGGCGATAAAGAAAATGGAAGAAGTGGAGTTCCAGATTTGACCCGGTTCAACCTGCGGCGT
Organism: Epsilonema sp. ZAB3_2; assembly: GCA_030247985.1. NCBI lineage: Eukaryota > Metazoa > Nematoda > Chromadorea > Desmodorida > Epsilonematidae > Epsilonema > Epsilonema sp. ZAB3_2. Next base: position 51,323 of record JASAMW010001115.1, read on the forward strand.
CAGTTCAACGATCGTGATCAACGTTAGGAAGACGCAGAGGAAAAATAGGCAGATAAACTGCAAACAAAGAAAAGAGACTTTCATTGTCATTTTGACACCGGATGAAAGGTTCCGTGGAGCTTTTGCCACCATTGTACATACAATACATACAGTACGTGCGCATTCACTGGCGCTGGCTACGTGTACGGTACCGTTTATGTATGCAGTATTACTAATTTGGGACGGTACAAACATATTTTGGACAAATGCGACGAAAAATATTAGTTTGTACGTGCCAGCATGTCCAAAAATTACTACGTCTAAAATAGGCAAATATAGTAGAAATGAATACGTACGTTGTAAACCTACTGTTATGCCGCCCCATGTGTCCATCTTCAACGAAGACAAGCCCCGTTTCCTAAATTGTCAAGACGGGATGAGATGAGGTGCCCAAATTTTTCCGGGGCACTGACACCCCTGAATCTCACCTGCCAGATCATATGCGGCCAGAGAAGTCGGTAGTCTCTGGTAGCCAGACCTCGAAAGAGAAACACGAGGACCATCAACCATACAGTGGCGTAGAGAGCGAAGGAGACGGGTGAGGCGAGATTCTGATAGAACGTCGGGGTGGTCGGAGCCCAGGCGAGCTCGGTAGTGCTCACGATGATAATGTAGGCGGTGGATTGCAGCAGAACATAGCACAGCTCCAGAACACCGATGATGGTGACGGCAGACTAAGAAAAATCGGAGAGAAAAGGATGAAGTTTTGGAAAGTTTCCTCCGTAAAAAAACTTTAGGGCGGAGTCGGTACACGATTATAGGCCTACAAACGTTACGTAGTATGTACGTACATAGTGCTTCCACGTAAATACCACCAACAGGATCAGGGACCGACAGAAACCTGAGGCGCAAAATGCCAAATTCACCTCGTTGCCTGCCAACTTCCGGCATCTCTTCATATCTACCGTACAGTAATTTTGAGCCTCTGGCAGCTGAATTTTGGGGCGCAAATGGAAAACTGGGGCGGAAATGCTTCTCAAGTTACCACGTACCCCCAGAGGATACGTAGAACCATAAGCAGCGGATGATACTTTTACCTGAATATGAAACTTGTCGAAGCAGCAGAACTGTTTCGTATCGTCTATTACCCACTGCGGTGACATGACCCGCACCAGATGCGCAACGTTGATGCTTCTCCTGCAGCTGCGAGAAAGCCTCATCAAATGATTGGCCTTCTTCTTCTGATCCATAACCCTCGCTGATTCTTATGCAAATATCAGTTGCCGAAGACCCACGTGATTTGTGAGCTCAGAAAGGCGAATAGTTGAAGCTAAAGTTGTCCTCAAGCTCGGATAAAATCGAAAGCCATGTACGTACTGTACATCTACTGCGCACACTACTGGGTAGCCTATGTGTGCTACAAGCTAAAGCACAAAGCTATATCTTCTTGTTAGGTCAAGCCCGAGGAGCTACTAATTTCTGTCTCCTCTTCTTCTGGCAAAAAGTTGAAGCGCGACGCTATAAAAATATTTTAGCGGAAGCAGCTAGCTAGCCAAGTCCCTTGTGGGTGGCGCGGATATCTGTAATTGCCCGACGGCAAAGATTTGAGCAATAGCGACGAAGGCAAAAGGAAGATCAGGTTGTTTGTGATGAAAACGTGCGCTTGTGTGCCCGTTTTCAAATCGATCGCCTCTTCTCGTGCCTTTTTGTTGAATTTTTATCGCTCAGTGTGCAGCAAAGCTTTTCGTTTCGTGACGAAAACTGATCCGAATTGCGAGAGAACGACAGATAAGAGCATTGAGACACAGTATGTATGTACTCTACTGTACATTCAAGGCGTTCTCTGCCTCATTTCCCGCAGATTTGCAAAAGCGATCTTTCTGGTTGAGTTGGAACACATTTTCGGCAACTAAAGGAACCATTTCGAACAGTTCTAACAACTAAAAATAAAAATATCCAGATTCTCTACTGGCGTAGCCCTATGGATTTTGTAAAATTACGCCCTGGAACTGTATTTGTATTGTACGGAATTATGATTTATTCGTCTCATTTGTAAGCTGACCAGGGTTCGTACAGAAAGGGCCAAAATTTTTTAAAGGATCCCGTACGAAATAAAGGATCCAAAACGGAGCTTACTTACTGCGCATAGGTACTTCATTTTCTATGTTTTGAACTCCTATATCGTATTATGACCCCCATTCTCTTCCAAAAACCACAAAGAAGCCTTGCAAACAAAGCCTATCTGCACCTTCAAGGTGCCAGTCAACTGCAAAAGTCAATAAATTTTGACCACCCCTCTCTTATTGGCCAGTAACCATAGCACGTTCAGCAAAGCTGAAGCTAAAATATTACTTGTTTGATCAGCTGCATGGCATGAGCTGATCAGGAAATTGCTATCGTTTTGTCAGTAGTAGGTAGCCAAGAAATTGCTACATACTAAGAAAAATTATCAATGAGGAACATTGTAATTGATGAGAAAAATTTGAAACATGAAACACGATATGAAGCCAAAATAACATCAAGCAAGAAAAAAAAATATTGAAAAATTGAAGTTGGCTGAACGGATACCATAAAATATTGGTAAAGCAGCAGCAAACACTCGCCGAAGGCGAGAAATTTTTGCAGTGTCTCTGTCTGAAACTGATGGAAACGTGCTCAAAAAATTTATAAAGGATCCCTTGGCCAAATAAAGGATATTTAAAGGATATAAAGGATGCCTGCCTAAAAAAAGGACTTTTAAAGGATCTAAAGGATATAAAGGATCTGTACGAACCCTGGCTGACACAAAGCACGTAAACAATACAAGCAAAACATGGGCACAGCAAAATCGCCGTACTTCATTGATTCATATCACATTTTCAAGCGTATGGAAGACTCAAATAGCGCGCACAACAATGATGGAATTGATAACGCATCTACCCTCAACGTGGGGAGGATAACAACCCCCTCAAAGTCCCTATGCAAAGAAGGAATACTACTCAAGAGATGACAACAAAATAGTGCAGACAGACGCAGAGCAAGCAGAACCCTAATGTGCTACGTACAACGTAACGTACAGTACAGTACGTCCACTGCATAACATCATACTTGGAAGTGAAATGAATAAAAAGGCAACAATAAACAGCCAGAGGAAATAACAAAATGGGGTACGACAATCAAGCCAGGAGTCATATGCATAAAGTAAGACAATGACATGTATACATGAGTATGTACCGAAGACGACAAGTATTGTACTTTACTTGGTATCGAAAAGTTTGAATAGGCTATTATGTACCGTACATACCGGTAGATAAGCATCCCACACTAGGTAAGCCCATATATGGAAAGACGTAAATTTTGTCTATTAGATAAGTAATTTGAAACCATAAGATAAGCCAAAAAGCGCATGTTTCACGGAAAAACAGGTCCCTTCTGCTTCACCACCCAATAAAAACATAAATATTGTTTTTAGATAAGCTTATTGACGGGTTGCGCTATAGCGAAAGCGTACGTGGTCGTGAGGTGACCCCTCCGTATTATATTTTTCAGTGCAATTTCTGATCGGCAGAGAGCGACGTCGGAACGCAGCGGAAAAGAAGCGAGCGAAGAAGAAAAGCAATCTTCCGAGAGCTCGCTCGCTCCTTTTCCGATGCATTCCGACCGACGTCGCTTTCTGTCGATCGGAAGTTGCACTGAGAAAATATAATACGTACGGAGCGAGGGGTCAATCACCTCGCGACCACGTACATACATACTTTCGCTAAGCGCAACCCGTCAATAAGCCCCCACTAAAATGGTACTTGGGTGTTTGCATATATGTATACATACCGCGTTATACGTGTATGCTACGGCACAGTACAGCCATAACTGCCCTCATGCTCGGCCAAATGGGGAACGTAGAGCATGACGGGCGCACTGAGAGAATACGCGGAAGAGTTCTTGTGTATGCGCGATGTGAAAGACGAAAAGAGCAAAGAATCTTTCCGCGATTCTGCGCATTCTCTCAGTGGACCGACGACTCTAGTCTGGCCAGAGAGAGTTCGCTATGGGACTCAAGTCGTCCTGTGTAGTTAGCATGTACTTCCTGCTAAATAGGAGTACACGAAGCACGGAGAGAAATCCGCATTTGCGAATCTATTTTACGCAACGCGCCTTGAACGTCATAGCCAAACTCTTACTGGCCAGACTTTACTAAGTACGGTAATGTATCCACCATATGCAGTAAGGCATTGGGTTGGTCGATGGTGACCCCGCGGCAGTTAGTGAAAGTTTGGATCGGTGCCTGTGAGGTCGTCGACGTCATTTGTTGTCAGTTCTTCTTTTCACTCGCTCCTTTGACGCTTCCAGATGATTGAACAAGGTCGACGACCCCGCAGACACCGATCCAAACTTTCTCTACTACCGCGGGGTCGCCATCGACCAACCCAATCGCCTCCACTGCACATCATGGTTCATACGTAGGAAAGTACATTAGTCGGAATCTTGGTCTGCGTCATCGTCCAGATATTCGGCAGTGTCCGGGGGAGGGGCGGAAGCACTGGCTCGCTTTAACACCGCTGCCGCCTCCGCATTCGTCGCCATATCCAACGCCGTCTTCCCTTCCTTGTTCTTACTCGTCGTACTTGCTCCTGAACACACATAGCATCTATTCAGACATGTGAGCACAAGAGAAGCAGTTTGAAAAATTGGGCAGCCAGTGCGTGCGTCGAACACGCAGGGCAGTACGGGATTACGCCCCTCTTAGCGCACGACTCCATCTGACTGCACAGCTCAATTTCTCAAACTTCCACTCTTGTACGTCGTCACTGGGCTTGCACACGCTCTTTTATTGACCGCACAGACTTGCGGTACTTTTGCGGTAAGAAGACAGCATCATGTACTGTACGTACATAACATAGCAAGTATGGCACTGAGAAGAACAACCTACATGAGATAATTTCGATAGAAACTCTTCGCCGCTCCTGTACGTTGTTGGTCGTAGTTTGACATGAAATGAAGTAGGGTACTGTGGGGTAAACCAGGACACGGGGAAAACCCGGACACCTATAAGCTTTTCTGAAGTTGCCGCTTCAGCAAATGATGAACGTGGTAGCTCATTTGAAAGAAGAGAGTTCAAAGAATCGATTGGTAGAATACTTGTCTCACTCAATCGGGCGTATGGTTGCTGAGATATACCAGGTGTCCGGGTTTACCCCACAGTACCCTAAAGCTCGGGCAGTTCGATACTCAATCTTTTTCAAGTGTGCTAGCTAGCTAGGTAGAGGTAGGTAGGTGCTATCAATCAGGACTCCTGGTACCATCTACTCCACAGTTGTTTCGCTCACGAGTTATAGGTGGCCATAAAAGATTGGTGTGTGTGGTACCGTATTTTTGGGTGTATAGCCCCATACAAAAATCGAGAGGTCTGATGGGGGGTTATACACTGGGGGGGGGGATATACAATGGGGGGGATATACACTGGGCAAAATTTATGTTTTTGTGAGCTGTGTAGAGGCATGTTTTTGAGGTCAAAAGTATGTGTTTTAGGGCATAATCGCGGTCAAAACAGGGTTATTCTAGTACAAGACATGCTCAGCTAAGCTTATAGCATAGTAGCTTGGTGTAGGAGTGGCTATAGCTAGCTTATGACCAGCTTACATAGGTAGGCTAGGTACCTTCCAGTACATGGGGGGGTTATACACCAGGGGGGATATACACTGGGCAAAATTTATGTTTTGCCAATGGGGGGTTATACACTGGGGGGGGGGGGGGGGGATATACAATGGGGGGGGGGGATAAACACCCAAAAATACGGTACCTTTACCTTACAGTACCTTCCTTCCCTACAATGCAAAGTGTGCGTTGGTTGGTGTACCGTACCTGCTTGAAGCAATAAGCTAATGCAGTCTACGCGTCCTTTCCATGCGGCAGCGTGCAGAGCCGTATCACCCAACTTGTTCTGTAAGCAGTAAAACAACACAACAGTGGTATAGGTAAGCATACGTTACGTAGACATAGATGTTCGTCAGTTTCAACAAAGTAATGATAAGAAACTCAATTAAGTTCGGGCCATAACCCGAACCGTGTGTGCACAAATATTGCGTGCTTACTTGAGCAGTGACGTTGGCATTGGGACAGGCTAATAGGATGCGCAGCAACTCAACATTGCCGCTGTGAGCCGCCCAGTACACAGCTGTGGAACCCGACTTGTCCAAGGAATTCACTGACACCTGTGTGTGTATGGCAACTACAGTATTACTTATAGTATAGTCTGGCCAATAGCAGTTGGCACTTGGACTCAAGGCGAGTTGCGTAGTTTGCATGTACTTCTGCTAAATAGGAGTACACGAAGCGTGGACAGAAATCCGCATTTGTAAATCTATTTTACGCAACGCGCCTTGAGTCCAAGTGCCAACTGCTATTGGCCAGACTATAGTTATGACCGAAGTTCGAGTATAGCCTACATAGACCATGCTCAGTGAATAAGCTTACAAGAGTTATTTACAGGTACTATGCATATATTGTGCCGGTCATCCATAATTTCATATATCTGATGTGTCGCATTCTACAATTGCTCAAACCTGATTCTTCAAGCACTGCTGAAGAAAGTCCATGTTGCCTCTTCTGGCGGCTTCATGCAAAGGAAAATCGATTGATTCTGCCGATTCTGATACTAAAACAGACAAATAAGAACCTTCATAATCGACTGTGACTTCACAAGTGCGAACATTGAGCACTTTTTGGCCATTGTTCACATCGGAAGTAAATAAGCCCGGCATACGCCGAGCGTGACCATGGTTGTCCATGCTTTTGCATTGTGCAACCATAAACACGTGCGGCGCACGTCTCTGATGTGAATGGCCCATTTACACTGGCCTTTTCCCGTGCATGCCTCGAAAAACACAAATTCATTCATGGATTTCATTTTCTTCGCTTGTATTTTTCTATTCTGAGGGAGTAATGTAGCACGGACGGGCAAAGCCAACTCACGCTGTCCAGACTTAGAGCACTGCCATCTACCCAGTGGCAAAAGCTGCAGATGAAGCATACTGGAAGTAGGCGCTAATTTGACGCATGGACCGCTTCAAAACATGGACCTCACCATGAATGGAAAATTAGTACGTGATTTATTATCGGGCCAACCGAATTCAAGATGTCGCCATAAACGTGGACCGCTGTAACATGATTGACCACCAAAATCCCATACTAAAATTTAAGAGGTCCATATTTTGAAGCGGTCCATGCTCAATCAGCACCTAGCAGCTCGTACCATAGTTGCTGGGCACCATTCCCCGTTCATCCCCGCATCTCGCCTGCCACCAACCAGCGTCAGCCACCGCGTCCACTATGTACAGAATGTCCCCTTCTTCAAATGACAGCTCGTCAGGCTAAAAGAACGCAAAACACTTATTCTTCCATGATTGAGCAGTAGAAATGGTATAAATGTAAATCTACGACACGAATATGAAGGGTAATAGACCTGGGTCCAAATTGTGGACTTCGGCACGAGGGTGTGATCCGGCATAAAATAGACCCCCCCCCGACATCTTTCGATGCAATATAGCTACTTACTGTACACGCAACTCACAACACATACGTACGCGTACCTGTACAGCCGTGTAGTTGTACAACGCTTTGTAAACTTTCACTCGCCCAGGCTTGGGAGGTGGTGGAGCGGGCCGATTGGGCGCCACTTCTCCATTCATGGCGACTGATGGCAATATTCCCTCCTTCCTGACTTCCTTTCCTCTGCTCTATCCAGCTCCTCTTTCTTCTGCTGCGCTGTTTGTTTGTTGGTTTTGGTTCTCCTGTTCCTTTCCTTCGCGCTTTCGTCGTGAATCGTGAATAGGCCGTAGACTCCTATTTTAGAAAAGTCTTTTCTAGGAGTCTATGGGTCAAGGCGTCAAATCCATGCCCATGACCTTTCAGTTTACTGTATCCTAAATCTCGCAAAGCAAGCAGGTTACTTTTTTTAATTTGGTTAGGGCTGCCAGATAACCTGATCGTGTAAACGTAAGTAATACAGAGCTGCGTGGCCTTTGCTGTTGATCCACCACCCTTTTCTTGAACTGAACATGTCAGTACACGGAGCCATTCACAACTGTGCCAGCTGCTAAAACGGCAAACGACGAATAATCGTTGGTCGTGGTCTATGGCAGTACACTATGTTCCCGTGTGATCGCTAACCTGGCACACGTTTGCAAAGTTCATACTTGTATGCACTCCTAAAGCACACAAGCGCGCGCCCTGCCCTGTCCTTTATTCCCGCAGACAAAGCGTAAAAGGTGCTGTCTGTGGTCTGTGGAGGGAGCGCGAAATGTTGTTCACCCTAGGAGTACATGCATTTTTGGTGTGCCCTGTAAATATTCTTGAAATATAGAGCGAGTAAACAGGACTACATTTTCATACTCCAAAGAATTTGCCTGCTCATCAGTGTTTCATAACTTGATCCTCAAATTTTTCATAGAAAATAATTTTACAAACATACAAGATATTTACGTATTACTTTATCTTGCGCAAAAAAATACCAGGTAAAGTGGATAGATTTACTGGCTCATTATTACACATACATAGTTCCCAACTGCGCTTTGAGACCATGATAGGCAGGTCTATTGTCATAGGAATTTCTTTAGCAAATTTTTGCAGTTTCTGTGAGAAGGTGCATACATAGGTCTATTAGCTATAATAGTTTTCTGGGGCCTTGAAGTGATCTTGCACAAAATAAAAGATAATAGGCCTACGTTTTGTTCGATTATTTTCATTTCATACAAATCCACCCTGGACCCATCGAAAAAGATTTGAAGCAAGGTGTGGTTGGTCCTGCAGTGACCAAAAAATTTGGTAGAAAAATCAAAGGTTGCATCATAATCATCTTTGTCTTTCTTCCATAATTTTTTGGTCACTGCAGGACCAATCACACTTTGCTGTAAATCTTTTTCGATGAGTCTGGGGTGGAATGCAAAATGAAGAAAAAATTGAATCATCATGATTAGAGATATTCTATCAAAACAGGAAGATCCTCGAGTGGGCTGTGGCTGTACTAGTATTTTATGCCACATGACTTTGAGGCACCTGGAACTCTGTAGCTAATTGGACTATTGATGGGTTGTGCTAAGTGAAGTATGTAATTGCGAGCTGACCCCTCCATATTATATTTTAACCCATCCTAAATATTTCCAGCACAGCTACTTTGTGCACACCAGTGCGCACCAAAAAAACGGGCAGTTCATAACATAAGGTGTGCACTTGTGCAAAACTGTGCAGCACCAGTGCTGACCACAACCAACACCCTTTCTGCTAATGTATGCACTGGTATATCCAAATAATATGCACTTATGATGTGATATGATACTCGCACACCTAATGTACTGACACTCCATTATTTCGATTATAGTCTGGCCAATAGCAGTTGGCACCTGGACTCAAGGCGAGTTGCGTAGTTTGCATGTACTTCTGCTAAATAGGAGTACATGAAGTAATAGGTGAACAGAAATCCGCTATTTTAAATCCTTCCAATGCGCCTTAGTTCAGGTGCCAACTGCTACTGGCCAGACTAGCAAAGTAGTACAAAGTAGCAGTGTGCTACTACTACTGTTCAGTATGTTCAGTATGGATTAAACTTTTTTCAATACACAGCTTTTGATTGGTAGAGAAAGAGTGATGTTAGAATGCATCAGAAAAGGAGTGAGCAAAAGAAAGAAAAGGACATGTGAGAAGAGAAGAGCCATGATGAAGAAGACAAGAAAAGAAATTTGCTTTTATTATTTACTTATTCTTTTTTAGCTGCGTTTAGACACTCTCTCTAGCTCTACCATAGTTGCACTGGAAAAAGTAATATGGAGGGGTCAGCTCGCAACCATGTATTTTACATTTACTTGGCACAACCCATCAATAGTAGTGTTTCATTTTCTGTACCAATGACTCCATAAATGTTCCCATTGGCTCCTGGCTGGGAACCAATGGAGCAAAAGTACTTTCTTCCAGGCCAAAACTTTTTCTTTGGTGTTGTGAATATATTCCCTCTATAACTTGCACTAAAATTTCT
>JASAMW010001116.1:0-17262 GCA_030247985.1 Epsilonema sp. ZAB3_2
GTTGAGGAAGACACAGCCTGGGCCCTCTGATGGTGGCAACTGCCGTCCACGTACACTGTGGTAGAAGTGTACCGATGCAACACCCATTCGTCTTCGGGTGCGTCGCTGTCGTACTGTTCTTCACTCACGATGGGATACCTCTCCCTTTTTCGGTCATCAGTCGTCTGATAGTCACCTGATCTTCGGGCCGTCTGGTGAGACTGATCCGCCTTGGGACACTGGTTGGCGTCATGTCCCGGCTCGTGGCACAGGAAACAGTTGCCTTCATTCCAATCGCGCTCTTGCTGGGTTCCATGACCTGGGACTTCGCCGGTTTGGGCTGTCGCGTCTGCCTGATGGCGAACGGTATTGCCGTCCTGGCCCATTACGGTTCCTGCTGCCGTCATTACGATTTCTGCCTGGAGATCGTCCACGCCGCCGGGAAAAGGGCGAGCCTATGGCCGAGGCCGGCGGCTCTCCCCGCTCACCGGAAGAGCGGACAGCAGAACTGGATGACGACTGCTGTCTGACAGGAGTGGAGCTTCTCTCACGACTTCGAGTGCGGGAGCGGTAGCTGCGGCGGTAGTAGTCGCTGCAGGGGGAGGATTCCTCACTGCGCACAGATCGTCTGAGATCACCTCCTTCTGCCGCTTCCCATCCTGACAAGATGCCCTGCAATTCCGTCAAAGTTTTCACATGGCGGTAGTCCTGCAAGGCCTTTTTTCGCCACTTGTCGGGTAGAAGCCACAGGAGTCTGTCGTACCCACTGGTCTCACGATCCCATCTGGAGGCGTCTGGTCTGGCTCTCAGAACGGCAGCGCGAATTCTCTGGGCCAAGCTGAAGATCGATTCTTTCTCATCCGACTTCAGCAAGTGCCATTCGCTCGCGGCCGTGGAGTATTCACTGGAGCCAACAGCAAGGCGAAGCAAACAGTCCTTATCTCTTGGTACGGAATCTGGTCGTTCTCCGGCGTACTTGGTGGCGTACAGCTTCCTGATGGAGCCGCCAAAGAACTCTGCTCCCCAGCTGTGTCACCCATAGCTCTTCAGTGGGCCAGTGGTAGGAGGCGTATTCTTCGTACAGTGAAAAGAAGTACATCACCTCGATGATGGCATTGTCCTCCTCTGACCATACGTCTGGTTTACAGAGCTTATAGATTGGACGTTCTGGCGCTCGACAATGTGGATTCCCCCTGGGTTTCCACCGGGCTGACCGCTAAGACGCGGGCCTCCAGGTGGTCCGCCAGGCTGGCCTCCGTCTGATCGGCCAGATGGTCCAGGTGGTCCAGGTGGTCCTGGTGGTCCTGGAGGGCCACGCGCTGGGGGTGTCCTCCCCAGTTCTCCATGGACTGATTGTGGGGTGCTCCTGGAGGCGACGATGGTCCAGACCCAGCGGCAGAGTTCCCGCCCCCTCCGCGGGAGGTGGCGGTCGTCCACCGGGTGGGCCAGAGCTTCCCGAGTGGTGAAGGCACCCATGTCCTGCGTGAGCTGTTGCGTTTGCCATCCGGATTGCTGCGGCGCCACAGGATGCGGCGTCTGGGATGGCAGCTGATGTTCACCCCCAGCCGCTGGAGAATTCCGCTGAATGTGAGATGGCAAAGCTGGCATTCCTTGGATGATAGCAGGCTGAGCTGCAGTCTGAGCTTGAATACTCATTGCAGCATTGTCAGTTAGAAACGTCGTCCATCTTCGTCATCTGGAGATGGTCGAAGACGATGGGTGCCAGCCCCAAACTGCGTCTCTGATGGTTGCAAATGGCGATGGCCTCTTCCGAAGTGGGACCTGGGTCTGGATGGGGGTTCACCCCTGGAATGTTGGAGATGTCCACCGGTTTTGGCTGATAACCGGTGGAAGCCACTGGAGGATTTATGTGAACCCCTGGCGGCAGTCCAGCGTCTGTGGTGATGACTCGGGTTGCAGCTGACTGAACCGTCTTGTCTTTTCGCGCCGTGTTCAACTCCATTGCCACATATGGAGAGCGAGCTTCGTCTGAAAACTCGGTGCCATCTTGCGGCGGCCCGACGAACTGCATCACGAACCGCTGCTGATCTTGAAGATGGCGACGTACGGCGTCTGCGTTATTCTGCAACCACTGCATGGCACCAGCATCCCCGACTCTGGCCCTCTCCAAACATTCTACCACCTTCAGTCCGTCATACTGATCAGTCTGAGATGGTGCTGGCGATAGAGCAGGTCCACTTCCATCGGTGAAGCACAGCCTCTTCTGTTCCGTCTCTTGCGAGAAGGCTCCAGCTGCTTTTCCCCCCGATGGCGTGCCAAAGACATCCGCAGCGTATCCAGTAGACGTCAATGGGGTGAACTCATTCACTGTGGTCGGTGGTGCATTTCGGAATTGCTCTCTGGCTCCGGACATCTGCGTCGGATCGAGTGTACCCATTGGCGGGTGAATCGGAACTTAACAAGTACAGAACTTTGTGAGGAATACACGGTTACTAACGGAGCAAAATGTGCACTGGTATTAGGTTGAGAATACGGGGTACGGAGTACGCGCGCCGCGCCCATAAACGGATGGGGGCCTGAGCCCGTAGCCGTTCCTGGGGCTGCGCTTCCGTTAGACACAAATACGGGTGATGAAACAGTAGTAGAAACAGGCAACGTATAAGTATGAGTAGCCATTTGCGCTTGCTTGTCCGTGTTCCCAGCTTCGTGAAATCGGCCGTCAAGGGGTGGCGGTGATCGACTGTACTTCCGTCCTTCAGTTCACTTCACGTTCCAGTCGCTGAGTCCAAACCGAATAGCAGAGTTGTTGTTGGCGGTGGTACCAAAAGACGATTCCCACTACGCTGAGCTCCGCGTAGCTTCACTTCAGCCGAGCGTCTGCACTCACGGTCTGAGCAGGCTTCCACAATCTCGCCGCAGATCTCCAATTGTAAAGATCCCTGCACACGCAGCGAATCGTTACACTGAACGCTGCGACTCGACTGAGTATGAAGCGGCCAAGATCGTCAGTGTGATCTACTCAACCTTCGGTGAGGCGCTGGTGAACGGAATACGTCTCTGCATCCGCTCCGTCAACAATCAGTGATCTGCCGTCGGCTGTATCTGCAGACAGTCGGGACGATGATGAACGTCTGTCGGGTCCTACCGGATCATGCCAGTCCACCAGGCGATATGCACATCAATGGCGGCGTCAGAAATGGAAGCAGGTATCAGTCGGACCAGGAGTAATATAAAAGGGGGAGTGACAAACGGCCGCTTCCATACAAACGGCTGATTTTCACACGCAAAGTTCGAAGCATTCCAGCGGTCGTAGAGAAATAAAACTGGCACCATTGAATACGCCGATTCTTCTTCTTTCCAATGGTGTCAGTTTCATTGAGGTCCGAGGACTCCTTCCATTTTATTTTTAGCGGGAAGTAGAGGGTACTTTTGAACCTCAATTTTTTCTCGGGGAATGCTCTGGACGGGTATCGCCAGATCTGGCGATGATCGCCAGATCTGGCGATCACGCTGCTTTCGCAAACCAGCCAGCGTGTATCGCCAGATCTGGCGATGATCGCCAGATCTGGCGATCCTCACAGCGTGCTCGCCAGATCTGTGAGCGTGATCGCCAGATCTGGCGATCAGTATCGCCAGATCTGGCGAGCACGCTGCGAGGATCGCCAGATCTGGCGATCATCGCCAGATCTGGCGATACACGCTGGCTGGTTTGCGAAAGCAGCGTGATCGCCAGATCTGGCGATCATCGCCAGATCTGGCGATACCCGTCCAGAGCATTCCCCGAGAAAAAATTGAGGTTCAACGAGGTACCCTCTACTTCCCGCTAAAAATAAAATGGAAGGAGTCCTCGGACCTGATGAAACTGACACCATTGGAAATAAGAAGAATCGGCGTATTCAATGGTACCAGTTTCTATTTCTCTACGACCGCTGGAATGCTTCGAACTTTGCGTGTGAAAATCAGCCGTTTGGATGGAAGCGGCCGTTTGTCACTCCCCCTTTTATATTACTCCTGGTCGGACTTATGCGCGTATGTACATATTACGTACCGGAGATAAAAGATTACGGTAGATTATTATTCGTCTGAAGGCATAGGTAGTAATACGACGTCTGACAAAAGAAAGACGAACGAGAGAGAGCACGGGGCACCACGGACTAAAACAAGGCACCCGTCAAGCACACAAGAAACAAGAGTGAGCTCTCAGGCTCGACACACGTCTTTTATTGTACGTAATCAATCACTCGGTGTTCATTGGCTGTCTTCTGCCGTAAAACTGCTGCCACTTGCACCCGTTCTTGACGTGCATTTGCATTCTCCGCTTCTGTTCTTTTGCAGGCCTCAAGACGTCTGAGGGGAATCAGGTTTCTACAATGTTTGTTTAGTACCAGTACGTACGTACGTACGCACCTATGCTTTCGCATGCTGTGCGGTACGTACGTACTACGTAACGTAATTCGATGGAACGAAATTGTCATTGTGCCCCAGCAAAACTTTGCAACAACTGTTACTACCACCAATAAATTCGCCTGAAATTAGGCCACACATTTTTTACCGGATTTACCGGGTAAAAATTTCTGACTTACCAGTTTTACCGGGTAAGGATTTCTGGAAAAGGTAAAATTACCGGTTTACCGGGTAAAATGTCATGCAGCCGGTATGCACCAATAGTGTGGAGCATCCTCACTTGCTCCCACGCGTAAAATTTTTCTCACGTGTTCACCACACGTGGTGAGTTTGAAACTCACGGTGAGTTCACCGGCCTTCCTATGCTTCATCACATACTTATGGGGAATTCCCCGTGAGTTTACTCACTACGTGTGCAGCCGCGCTACTGGTACAGTAAATGCAGTTCTGAGCCTGAAGTGTGTGTGACTGTGACGGTCTTACTATGTAGTAATTCGGATCGCCAAAATCCCAGGAAGTAAACGGATTATAGAAAAGCTGCGTAATGGTGGGATCACTCAGACTGTTGCCGGGATACACTGGTTTCGGTGTGCTGCTTGGCTCTGCACAATTCGAGAAACATCATACGGTATTTATGTCCACTATACAATACAGTACAGTGCCCCAAAATGCCAAATATTTTACACACACAAGGCACCACAAGCAATAGGATAACGCGGGGCAATTTCGGTCAGGCGGCATATATATGTGGGCCGCGGACCACCCCTGTTGTACGGTACTATGGGGTAAACCCGGCCATGGGAAAATCCGGCCATCTTACGAACGTATTTTTAGGGCTGCAAATCTCAGGGGGCAACCAATAGACCGATGGGACAAGTGTGATTGTGAGTTGTGATATATATCAATCGATTCGTTAAACTCTCCTCAGTTTCAAACAAGCTATTTTGTTCAAGATTTGCTGAAACAGCAAGTGAAATAGAGCTTCTGTACCTGCAGTTGGTTTTACGGTTGAACAACTCCTGAAGCAAGGCACTACGATGTAGTCTGTAGGCGACTTGATCTTCTGGAAGCACCACGGCCCACTAGTCATGTTAAGATTTATCTGGCGCAGCTTCGACTGCTTCAAATCTGAGCCTTTCCCGACAATGGTTTTCAGAAGAGACAACAGAATAGTTCTTTTTTTCTCTTCCTCAGTCCTCAGGTGTTCAACCCTGCGCCAATCCTGTGTTTAACCGATACCCATCTTTGCCTGCGGCACCGCGGCGGTTTTGCACCCGCCGACGGACGGATGCTACCGCGCGCCACCGTGGCGGTCATATGAACTCCGAGACTATGTAGTTCCTGATGTTTTTTGTCTAGAGGTACGACGGCCGAACACCGAGCGCCCGTCCCGCGGTGTATGCAAAACCGCCGCGGTGCCGCGGGTTAAAGTGAGTATCGGTTTTAATCATCAGCAACATAGCGGGCGACTAATTTTTTGACAGGGGTTTATACACGAATCATATTGCAGTTATTTGGAGCCTTTCTTACCGGCAGTGCTCTGAGTACTGTCGTACTGCTCAAAACGTTGCGACAATGGTTGTGCGTCCAAGAGAGATCCGCCGGCCACGGAGCAGCTCCCGACACTCGCATGTCATGTACATCACTCCAATGCTCGCAATCAATTCCGTTGATACCTGTTGAACGCGTACCATGATAAGGATAAGTAATGCTGAACTTTGTGTCGAAACAACGGCAATCTGCAATACTGGAACCGTATTACTGCCCATCTCCTGTATCTACCGGCTGTAACTACGAAGGGTACCGGTACCATAAAAGTCGTTGGGATCAAATTCCGCTTTGGAAGAAGAATTGATATCGCTAACCAGTACGACAGTCAAAACAAACAACAAAAGCAAGATTCTTCGACTTTTTCTGGAAGTCATACTGGATCAATCCAACGATGCGCGCGCAACACAAAAGAATAACTCACAAGAATGACCAATAAAATTGCATCACTTCCTCCTTCCCAGTTCCCCACCCTTTTGCGAAATTGCTGACTGTACTAGTGGTCGGCATTGTATGCAAAAATTATTTTGTATTGTATTGTATTTGTATCCCTACATATTGTATTGTTATTGTATTGTATCTGCAACATGGGGCCCGTTTTGTTTTGTTATTGTATATTGTATTGTATGTTCACACGGGTGCAAATGAGCAATATTTTGTCCAAAAATATTGACAAAATCTGAATTATTCTTCCAGATGTAGTGGTTGCAATTACTGACCACTGGTGGAAAGTCGTTTTCAAGCCCATTTTTTACATGAAGCTCACTTTTTAGATTGAAAAACGTTGCAGATAATCTGTGTGAGAGGTCAAAATAGCCTCTGCAACATACAAAACTCATACAATATGTTCCACTGTCAATATTGTATTGTATTGTATTTTGTATCCCAGATGGGAAATGATTTTGTTTTGTATTGTATTGTATACAATACGCTTTTTTGGCATACAAAATCGCCCGGTTTTGTTTTTGTATATAGTTTGTGCCGACCACTACTGTCCACATATGTATAAAGGAGTAAGTTGTTGCTGCACGCTCTGTAGCCGGCCAGCATGCATACTGCCAGTGCTAATGTCCGTCCAGTATGCGCTATTTTTTGTACCGAACGTACGTACTGTGCATTTTGTGCAATGTTCATACAAACAGCGCTTTATCCGACAGTGAGAGTGAATGAAATGGGGATGACATGCCATTTTCCGTGGAAGACTAGACTAGGGATAACGTATTTTCATGCATAGGGAAGCAATTACAGCAGCCGGCTGCCTTTAGTAAATGCGAATGAGGAAAAGCCGACTAAATTACTTGCATATTGAATGAAGTTTATACGTATGTATGTTACATCCGACATACTATCGTTATTTGTTGCCTCTTTGTCGTCGAGCCTAGCGCCTACATACTATGTGTACGTACATTACGCGTACGTATCAGTCGTTGGCGTCTCTTTTCGCAAAGCCGACCAGGAGTAATTATCCCTTCTTCAGTAGCAAAGGGCATGTAAGTGGCTAATTATCGGAGAAACCTTGCAAAATCACCTGTCGCTTGCTTGCGGCGATGGGTGGGCGAAAGTGAGAACGGAGGAGGGATGAAATAATTTATTTTTCGAATTTTTGCTCCGCGACTAAGCTACTATGAACTATCGTTGATGGCATAACAACATATTATGAGCATGAGCTAATAACTTCGGAATGAAGCGACATGTTTTGTTTGTCATTTCGTCCTAAAATGATAAGAGATTAATAAACACCAGCAAAAATCTATTACGATGTTTCGCAGCTCATTGGGCATTTGATTCTTAGTACATCTACGTGTAAAAGGCAGTTCCAAGAAAGCCCGAGGAAAAGCGGAAGTTACAGTATTTCACGAAAAGCTAATCAACAATAACTACTACAACTCCATTTCCTGAATAACACCATTCAGAGGCTGACGGGATTTATCCGCAACTTTGATGGCGCGTTCACCAGACGTCCGTAACGTCCGTAACGGACGTCCGTCCATCCGTCAACTCATATGGGTTGACGAACGGACGGACGGACGAACACTTATGGGTTGACAAACGGACGGACGGACGGACGTAACGGACGTCTGGTGAACGCGCCATGATCAGAACAGCTTCAAGAATGAACGTCGCTGACATTCTTGGAGCAAAAAGCAATCGGGCGCCAGAGATTCAATCCAAGTACTCCGCCTTCTCAACTTACCGACGAAACAGTGACCCTTGTCGACAGTTGAACGGCACGTTCTACCATGACATACCGGTCGTACCATTTTCACCGTTCCAAACTCCAATTTTATCGTCGAACGGTAGAATTCCATGGTCGAGTTTCCAACCTGGAATAATTGGAAATATGCCGCCTCCAATGGGCCGGGAGACGGTTGCAGCTTCGCCAAATGCGCAGCTACAGCTGCAAGCGCTCAACGAGTTCGCATCCTTGGACAAGCAAGCCTTGGCCAGCAGCATTTTCAACAGCAGCAGAAGGCGTGAGGAGCAAGAGTCGACAGAGTTGTATTTCCATCGCCTCCTATCCAGCAGCTGTCAATCCAAGACGATATTACCGGTGGAATCTGGAGAGGTCGTGGACGTCACGTCGAACAAAAATGGCGGCGGCAGGGTGAAATTGGTTTCCGGCGGACAAAACAAGCACTTACCGTCGTCGACGACATCAAACGGCGGCGGCGGTGGCAAGTTGCGCCGCCCTCGCACTACGTTCTCGCTGGAGCAAACGCGGTTGCTGGAGCAAGAGTACGAGACGAACGAGTACATCTCGCGAGCAGAGCGGCTCAAGTTGGCGGAGCAGCTGCGACTCAACGAGACCCAGATCAAGATCTGGTTCCAGAATCGACGAGCCAAAGACAAACGCATCGAGAAGGCTCACGTGGATCGAAGATATCGGTATGAATACTGTAGATAAAAATTGATAGGCTAACTTTACAAGCAAATCATACAGTAACAAGCACCAATTGCAAAAGCAGCAACCCAAATGATATGTTTCGCCCTTTAGTCAAAGACATACCATTGAGCAGAATTATGGGCCAGGGCTCATCAGTTTGACATTAGATGTCGTACACTAGGTACAGTATCGTCAGATATTATGGTTCAATCACATCGGGGCTGGGCGTTGGGCGCACGCTCGACGTGTCCATGGCTTACGCAAAGGCATGGACATTGAACAGACAGCCATGGCTGCGCCGGGCGTACGTATGTATTGTATACGTCGAGCGCATTGTTCCTTGGTAGTTACAGCAGCTACCTACCTATGAATGAGCCTGCATGCGTTTTGTTGCAGATGCTTAGCTGAATTTGAAACGTCGACGGCCGTTGAAGTGAATTTGACCGCCACGATCACGTCGCAAGCTTGACAGCTGAGCTGATACCCACTCCACCAAACAGTTACCTACAGTACCGCGCTACACAGTGTACACACGTGTTGAGTAAACTCAAGGTACGGTGAATTCACGATGAGTTACTTCCATGTTTTATTTTTCGTGTAGAGCATCCTCACTCGCTCCCACGCGCAAAATTTTTCTCACGTGTTCAGTCACACGTACGTGGTGAGTTTCAAACTCACGGTGAATTCACCGGCCTGGGGGTTAGGTACGTGGTAACTTGATGCGCATTTCCGCCCGTTTTCCATTTGCGCCCCAAAATTCAGCTGCCAGAGGCGCAAAATTACTGTATGGTAGATATGAGAGGTGCCAGAACGTGGCAGGCAAAGAGGTGAATTTAGCTTTTGCGCCTCAGGTTTTTGTCGGCTACCTAACTCCCTGGCGGCATCCCTATGCTTCATCACATACTTATGAGAAATTCCCCGTGAGTTTACTTACTCACCTCGTGTGTAGCGCACTAGTAAGTACAATTTTCGTCCGTAATATTCCGGTACAATTGAATCACCGCCATTGCGTGTTGTGTCGTGTGTGTCCTCATACTAACTGTACTGTGTGTATTTTCACATCTTGCTTTCAGCAATATTATGTAACTTTGATGTGCAATAGCAGTGCGCATTGTGCAAATGTGATATAGGGGTCGTTGTTTTGTTAGCTGTCTCGTTTAGTGTTAGAGTGTGATAAGTACGTAGCTGCACCATGCCTTTACAGATTAAACTATCAAACATCACTTTTATCTTGCCATTTCACGCTGGCTGAGTACAATTATTATGGTGTGTTGTGTACAGATATCGAGTAAACTCATTACAGGAACGGACACAAACAACAACAGCACCTTCTGAACATATCTGATTACAGAGAAGCACATGTGCCACCCAAGACCTTTACAGGATTGTACTGCAAGTGCACAATAAAGATCATTGTGTACAGCGTACGTGCACATGCAGTACCAAAAGCAGGAGTACGCAAGAACCTGATTTGAAAATCGTTCTTATCATAACGGCTGCCGTTTAATCAACAAAAAATTAAAAAAATCCCTTGTTTAGTGTATAGATAGATTTCTTTCTGAACACAAAAAATGGGGGAATAAAGCGTCAATGCTGAAAAAACATCACAAAAATATAGAATATTTTACACATTCTCGGTCGTGAAAAGGTTACTGTATTTACTCGCATTCTGGAAACAACAGATTACAACAGGTGCTGCATTTTTCAAGAACGACTCATCAAAGGCCAAGATCAAAATAATTACAGCATGCATTTGCAAACCCACTAATAATATGAGATGACAGATGAGTCCAAACTAGCTAACATAAATAGGTCATCGGCAAACAACAAGTAAAATTACAAAAACAATGACATAGTACATACAGAGGCAAAACTAGCAATTAAATTAAGAGTAACGATAAATATAAATAGGCGGAAAGAGCAAGCGAAGGAAATCTAATATCTTCTAGCCACACGAGAAAAAAAGCAAAAAAGAAATAAAAGCGCAACAGAATAAAAAGGCGCACACACAAAAAACTATAACAGAATATTATTATTCATTCATTGATTCAGCTCAACACAGCGTACGAAAAATAGCGTTTCCCTTCATGACTCTAGAGACCATATTTGGCAGTATCTATGGCCACCTCGAAAAAACTCTGCCACGAGGCATCAACAACGAAAAAACACAACAGAAAAAACGGAAACAAAACATAATAAATATAAGCATAGCCTACGAGCAAGCTATAATCACAAACAAACAGTACAGCTTACACGCCTAGCGTTGATTCATAAGTTTACAGTAGTAATGGGTGTAAACCTGTAGAAGCAGTACGTCAAAAACTGCAACCTGAACGACATTAAAACAGACATACATAGCAATATTGTGCATACGATACGGTAATCGAAACACGACAGCATTCCGCACAAAAGTGCGTTATGTAAACGGTGTTGCTTTTGTAAATACAGAAATGCTCAAGATCTGCACCTGCATTTTTAGGACTCTCAGTTCGTACGGTTCAAAAATATGGTTGAAACCTTCAGCTTTTGTCTATGTGTATAGTATGAACCTCAGAGGATGTCATCAGTTTGGTAAAGAAAACCCATCAAAAATCCAGTCACATACAGGTAGGTACATGTCGCATTGTAGTCATCCACTGCACATTCTAGCTAACTTTAATCCTAGCACGACCAGTGCTACCTAAGAGAACACATTCCTTTCCATTGCTCACACATGCTATATACCACCATTCGTCATAATCGGAAATGCGCACACAGTATATGGACGAAAAAATGAATGAGAAAAGGACCAACCTCAAAAAAGCGCGCCTTGGAAGCATATCACAGCCCCGGACAACCAAACAAGGACCACGTTTGTAGGGTACTGGGGGTTAAACCCGGCCACGGGGCAATTCCAGTCACCTAAGCTCCTTTGAATGAATTGAATGCTGAATGCCGTCCATTGAATGCTGAGATATGCAGCCCTAAAATTTAGGTGACTGGGTTTTCCCATGGTCGGGTTTTACCCCATTGTATCCTACGTGTTGCACGCATGCACGGGCCAAAGAACAAAACAGATTCCTTCCAGCCAGCCCACCACGAAAGCAGAAAAACCGTTGTCCCCTATCATGTTCAAAATGTACCCAAAAATGCAACCGCTTTCGTTCCAGCTTAGCGCACCTATTAGACACACTGAAGCGCTTTGCTCTGTCTCCTCACTCCCTCTAAATTTTCCTTACTTGTTCTAAAAAACCGCGCCATGCTTGACCACATTTACATTTTTGGGTACATTTTTGCAGCAATCCATAGCAGCCTATCCCTTTTCCAGCTCTCTTTCTGCGCTCACCCACTCAATCAATTGCTCGATTCCATTTTCACAGTCTGCTGTTGTTGAGGCGAGCTAGCACTGTTCGCATTCCCAACAGCTCCCGTTCTTTCCTGCTGCTGTTCCGAGCTCGAAGACGCCGATGGCTGCTGCTGTTCCTCCTTCAGCTTCCTCCGCTGCTTCTCCTCGTATTCTTTCGAGTCCACCGTCGTCGTGGTGAGCTGGGCCGAGTGGTAGAGGATGCGGTGACTGGGCGTGGAGAGACTGCGGTTCGCCGGCGTTCGCCACTCTTCCGCCAGGGGCGGCGCGGCCAAGTTGGGCAGTTTCAGCTCGAACTTGTGCTTCGCGACCGCCGCTCGATTCGCGGCCACCGTGTCCGGCTTTCCCTGCTTTTTCGCCGCCAGCCGCCGATCCCACTCGTCGTAGCCGTGGTTGCCGAAGTTGAGATTCTTGTGCTGCAAACAGACAGACAAAGGAATACACACATGTCCATACCTACCTACCTACTAATACGACTAATCAGGACGTCACTAACGTACGTAGGTATGTGAGTACAGTACATGGGGACCTACGTAAATGTACATATACAGTGCATGCGTAGTGGATACTGGATAGATGTTTAGGTATGCGTACATATGCTTACGATAGTAGGCTATAGAATTGCGATCGTATTTTACTACTAATCAGTAGTAGTAGTCCTTCAAAGCAAATGCAAACACGATGCAATTATCTAAACTGATTTCTGTGTGTAGCAAGCAGATTTCATGTTTTTGCCGCATCTGCATTGAGTTTCTGAACGAACAGTATATCGCGCACAGACAGTCATCAGCATATGTACGTACGTACACTAATACGATCGAAATTTTCTATACTATCGTTAGCATACGTACGTACCTACCACTGTATACCTATTTATCTACTACGCACGCACTGTACGTACATAGGTCCCCATGTACTGTACACATGTACGTACGTTACTCACATCCGGATGAGCTCCGAGTCCAAATGTACCTGATAGAAGACCATGGAGATGCGTTTCGGGTCCCTCCTGTCGGGTCGTTTGAGTGCGGTGGTGGAGTGTAGCTCCTTCTTGGCGACTTCGAAGAGGATGGAGCCGTGGCCCACCGCCACCGCCACGCCCCCGATCTGCGGGTCGGCGAACGCGTGCTCGTTCTCCGTCATCACCGTGTAGAAGCCCTCCGGCGGCGCGTCCGGATCCACCGGTGGCTGTACCACCGCCGGCTGTACCCCCGAGCACTCCGGCCCACCCATCAACCCACCGTCCGGGCCACAGTAGGACGCGCGCCGCTGCTGCATGGCCATCATCATCGCCGGATCCGTCGTTGGGTACCCGGCCGCCTCCATTTTCGCCCACCCGTACCCGTAATGCTCCATGCCGGCAGGGTATCCAGCGGCGGCGGCCTGCGGACTGGCGGCCCACGGGCCGGCGGCCGTGTAAAAGCCGTTTGCAGCTGTGGGATAGGCCTGCGCGTATCCGGGATTGAAGCCGGCTGCGAAGCCGTAGCCCGGATAGGCGGCGGCCGCGGGGTAGCAGGTGTTCATGTGCGCGACGGCTGCTGCGTGCGCGGCGGCGGCCTGCGCGGGATCCTGCTTCGCGGGCACGGGACTAGGGCCGCGGGCGCTGCTCGGGCACGGCCGTTTGTTGCGCTCCTTGCAGTTGGGCAGCGGCTCCTTGCGATAGCGCATCAGCAGCGGATACTTGCTCAGCACCTCGAAGTTGCCGGACGCCAGCTGCAACAGCAGAGAAATACATACAGTAGGGTACTGTGGGGTAAACCCGGCCTTTAAGCTCCTTTGAACTTGTTCTTTCAGCAAATGATGAACCAAATAGCTCATTTGAAAGACCAGAGTTCAAGGAATCGGTTGGTATAATATTTGTCTCAATCGGCCCGTTGGTTGCTGAGTTATTCAGCCCTGTAGCTTAGGTGGCCGGATTTTCCCATGGCCGGGTTTACTTACCCCATAGTAGCCAACACATACATACCTTATGTAGACATATCGCCAGAAAACAAATGGAATGCTAACATGAGGGCGGCCATTCAAGCTTTCTGGTCGCGAGGTGGCCCCGTGCCATGACCAGGTGAAACATTCATCGAAGTCACGAGTTCACCCAGGCCGCTCCCATAACACAGTAACGAAATAATGTATCCTCTATAGGTGAACTCAGGACGTTGACGTTTCGACTTGTCATGACCCGGGGTCACATCGCGACGTAGTAGTAGCGAATAGGGTACTGTGGGGGAAACCCGGCCACCCAGTACTCAAGGCCGTTCTTTCTACATGAATGGCCGGGTTTACCCAACCAATAAAACATGATCGGGTTTACCCCACCGTTTTTACCCTAAATGCTTGCTGCTGTGCTTTCACTCACCCTTCGTTTCTGTCCCTCTTCGCTGCCGTGCTCGTCCGTTTTGGCGGGTACGTAGAGAGGGAGTACGTGAAGCTGTTCGTCGTCCGCCTTGTCCAGTCCGCGCTGCTTGCACAACGACGCCACCACTGTGCACCCGTTAGACATGTTGTGGACGTCTCGGTGGGAATGACTGAAAGAAATATCCACCGCATTTAAACATGTACAGCTTGAATCGTTTTGCATACTCTGAACGTACAGTATGTATATAAAGCTATATCACGTACAATGTAGGGTACTGTGGGGTAAACCCGGACACGGCGGGTAAACCCGGACACCCAGTATATCTCAGCTACCATACGACCGATTGAGACAAGTACTCTACCAATCGATTCCTTGAACTCTCCTCTTTCAAATGCGCTGCCCATGTTCATCATTTGCTGAAGCGGCAAGTCCAGAAAAGCTTAGGTGTCCGGGTTTACCCCACAGTACCCTACCTAAAGCTTGCTTCCCATACACACGCACGCATACTCCGTACGTTCAATGTTTATGGCACGTAGGCCTCACCGGGCGACAGTATGAAGGGGATGTACTAAAGTGCACAATACCTGCAGAAATCTACGCAGGCCGTTACTCCGGTGAAAGGCCCACCCGGCTCGTTACCCAAGCGACACTCCGCTGACCGATAGCTGAAGTAGGCCTGAAAACAGAGAAATATGTACAATACATTGAACCTTGAACCATATACTGTTACTGGGCTATAAGCGTACAGCGAATCCAATCCACCATTGTCCCATGATTTTGATTAGCCGGTCGATGTGAACACGTAATCGTCGTCCCGAAGCGAATGAAGGAAGACTACGGTACGTACGTACGCACGCGCGTTGCGTCGTCGTCCGTTTTTACTACGTACGTACCGTAGTCTCCCTGCGTCCGCTGGGGCACGCCGATTACGTGATCACATCGACCGGCTGACAAATCATCGCAATATTGTGCGATATTTTGATTGATCAATTGAGTCACCTGATTCCTATGTGAAGCTTGGAGCCACCATTTTGTACTAAACCTCCCCACATTCGGATAAGGCCTGTAGCTTCTTCTCCATTGAACCTTCCTGCACAGACAATGAGCAAACTACGTAGGCTATATCGTAGGATGGTTGCGTATTTTACACATACGCACATATAGAGAATTGGGGGCTGCGCTCACCTCATGCGGCTCTAGAAGCTTGAATCTTTTGGCGTTGCGTGAGCGCGCGAACTTGCAGGTATTGTAGTACATGGACCAGGAGCAGCCGAACGAGTAGGAAGCCCCGCCGGTGATGTCATTCATGCCTTGACACGCGCACGTCCGCCTACACACAACATCACATCATACACCTTCTGTCTCGTTACGTAGGTAGCTACGACCTATGCGTCGGCGTGATTGTTTGCGTGTGGAGGTGGAGGACGGCGTGCCTTAGATTCCCCATTAAAATGGGTTTTACGAAACCCATTGTAATGGGTCGAACACTGGTTCTGCAATGAAATTCAATTCGGCCAGCGCAGAGCAGGGTGGATTATGATTGAAGCCCTGCTCCCCATCTACTGGAATGGGTCGAATATGAGTCAGGGATTGCCTTCTCTGTTTACAGTAGCGCGCTACACACGTGGTGAGTAAACTCACGGGACATTTCCCATAAGTATGTGATGAAGCATAGGGAGGCCGGTGAATTCATCGCGAGTTTGAAACTCACTCAACACGTGAGAAAAATTTTGCCTTGGGAGCAAGTAAGAATTCTGTACACGAAAAATGAAACTCCTTGAAGTTCAAACTCACCGTGAGTTTACTCACCACGTGTGTAGCGCACTGCTGTGTGCTGCATTCTTCCCCTATTTAATCCCAATTATACATGTTCGGTAGCCCTTCGCTTACTGGTCATTCAAGGCGCATCGTCGGTTGGTGGGCATGCCGGCGGAGGGTAGGACGCGGGACAGGTAGGAGTACATGTCGTCGGCCTGCTCCTTCGGAATGCCCTCCCACAGGACGGCCAGGACGCAGATGACGGCGGTGGCGCACTTGTGGCCGGGGCGCTCGCGAATGAGACACAGCAGCTTCTCCTCCTCCCCGCCGCGCCGGATGATCCACTTGGCGATGGGACAGCCGTCCTGCGTCCGCCCCTCCTTCCCCGTGTACACCACCTTCTCCAACCGAACCGCCGCGCCGCTCCGACCCAACCTGACGCACGCACAGACAGTGTTCTGAGCGGCGAATTCGCGGTCGGAGAAAAACGCGCTCGGCGTACCCGTGGCTGTCCATGCATTTGCATTTGTCGAGCCATAGTAGGTACATGCCTAGCGTACATACGCCGCGCGCATTCTAACCAATAGAGCTTTCTTTACTTTGCTCCATGCGTCATAACTCAACTATCAACCATATGCAGTAAGCCGATTGGGATGGTCAATGAGGGGCCCACAGTATTTAGTGGAAGTTTGGATCGGTTCCTGTCGGGGTCGTCGACCTTGTTCGATAGTCTGGGAGCGAAAAAGGAGCGAGTGAAAAGAAGAATTAACAAATGACGTCGAGGACCCCGCAGACACCGATCCGACTCCACTAAATACCCGCGGGGTCGCTATTCGACCAACCCCGAATCGCCTTACTGCATATGGTGGATAAACGGCTCATGCCGCATTCACCAGACGTCCGTACATCCGTCAGTTCGTCAACCCGTAACGTGTCCGTCCATCCGTCAACCCAACCCCACGTCAACCGTATACGGGTTGACGGACGGACATACGGATATACGGACGTCTGGTGAACGCGGCATCATTCAGA
>JASAMW010001118.1:0-32820 GCA_030247985.1 Epsilonema sp. ZAB3_2
TAGCATTAGTGTCGATAGGTTACGTATTGAACGTAGGCTATATGCCACGCATGCCGGTAGATATAATGCTAGCAAGATTTTTGCTGTTTTAGTGCCCAGCTGGATGAGATAGAGGGGCATGACCGTTTTGCACCAACGTTCCACCTGGCAGAAGTTGGTGGGACACAAAGGAGGCGCACGCAATTTGCCCAGCAATATGAGGACATAGCAGGATGCTAATGCTAAACTGTAGAGATGTAACAGGGGCCCCGGCTCCGGCTCCGGTAAATCCCGGCATATTTTTGGATCCGGCTCCGGCACAATGAAGGTGCCACGGTCTACGTATCTTTTTCACTTTTTTGCTGACTATCCCCTTGAAAAAATGAGGTTTTTCCATCGAAATTGATCAAAAATTATTGCGAAGCTTTTGAATGAGACTGTTTTGCAGCTCTCAGGCAACCGCATTTGAGTTAATTTGTCTCACATTTTTACTTCTTATCGTATTGTGGCAGCAATCAAATGATCAATATTGTTGCGCATTTTTCCTACAGTAGTTTGCTACAGTATTCTCTAAACTTGGATCCGGCTCGGGCTCCGGCTCCGGCCTTTTTAAATCCGGCTCCGGCTCCGGTACTTTGAAAAATCTCGCCCTGTTACATCTCTACTAAACTGCCAAAAAGCTCAATGTTTATTGCTTTACTCGCAGGTTCGTTTGTATGTACGTACGACTTTACAGATGTACAGTATGTACTATGTTACGGTATGAATACCTTTTTACAACGGAAACCGCACTTTGGAACCAAACGAGTAGGTATGTACGTACGTACTTACATACTTACGCACTGGTACTACTTATTATTATGTTTTTTGACGCATATTCAAAGATACTGTACGTGTATGCATGCCACGAGTCCCCGCAAATAAAAGCATAAAGTAATATCGCACGGACCACCGTAAAGCGGTCCACGTTTTCATACAAACGGGAAGAACTTCTAGAATATGACTGCCCCGAATATAGGAGTCCTTGCACAGGTCACGTCCACTTTGCTCTGTATGAAAACGTGGAACACTTTGCTTTACGATGGTCCATTCCATGCGATATTACTTTATATTACTTATTTGCTGGGCCTGTGTGTAAACAAACATATCGCATCAAAGGCGCCACAAACTTCATGCCCGCAGGGTATGATCATCGATAAGCGACAGCTTTCTTGATAGCAGCTGCTGCTGTCTGCATCCACCGTCTGTGCTCATGACAGAGTAGACGGTGGCAGCGTCCCCGTTAACCGGAACCTCCCCCCGTCCCCCGAGTGTGGTATCCACGGGGGTTAATCGATCCTCGTACCTGCCCCCGTGGTTGGTCAGCAAGTAACGCGTGACGGGCGACATGAAGCCTGCTCTGCTTCTACCTCTGTAAACGAATATGGAGATAAAGGAGGTGAGCATTAGAAGGGCCACGATTCCGACTCCCAAACAGGTGAATACGGCCGGACTGAGGCATAACAGATGCTGAGCAAGCTGTTGGGCGGTTGAAGTTGGCTCCAGGTGACGATAGACGGAGGGGGAAATCTCCTGCAGGCAAGCAAATGCGTATACATAACTTCTTCAGGGACAAATTATGTACTGTACATAGGTATGTACATTGGTATCATGTAAGTATGTACGTACTGAACAACCGACAGAAATTGCAACCTACACACAGGAAAATGTACGTCCAAACAGAAACCGTATCGTGCATGTTGCTTTTTCTCTCTACCCATCTATGCAAGTTCATAAACCACAAACCAAAGGAGGGTTACATGGTTTGTAGTACATATGTACATATCCGATGGGGGGGGGGGGGGGGGGAACGTCGGCGATGCATCGGCAACGGTGGACTACCAAAATACTGTAAAACCATACCCGGGGCTATGCCAAAATTGAGAGGTCCTATATGGGGCTATGCATAGGAGGGGGGGGGGGCTATGTTTTGCCAATGTGGGGCTATGCATTGGGGGGCTATGCACCGGTAAATACGGTATTATGTACAGCACACAACATTGTACAAATAATAATGTACCACCTGAATGGTAGGAGGGGGTGAGTCGGGAAAACGGACGAGGGCGGGTCCGAGTCGACTTCCGGGAAGCTGCCGGCGGCGATTCCCGGTCGGGGACACGCTGTCGGTGGAGGTGACGGACGGACGCGGCTGCGGCTGTGTTTGCTGAGAAGCGATGCCGGATGCCTGAGGGGTGTCGCCGCTGTCGGCAGTAAGAGACGCTGCTACATAAGAAGAAAGAAACGGAATTGTACTGTCGTGGGTTGGGTTCTATGTTTCGTTCTTTTCATGTCTTTCAAGGAATGTACCTAACCTACGTATGTATGTACAGCATGGTGTTTCAGTGTCGTCTATACAGTACGTAGTATGTGTGCCAGTGTTTGAGTGCAACGGCGAGTGAGTTTACTAAAAGTGAACATGTAATAAAATAGTAAATACGTGTAAATATTAAAGCATAGCAGCCTGAGAAGCCTTACTGTACGTAACGTGTCGCGCGTACGTGTAAAATGTAGTACGTACGTAGGTAGCCTGTACGTTACCTGACGTATGTAACGTTATGTTATACACGTGTAACCTCACATGTGGTTGCTCGGACACGTCACAGAAGACGGATTTTATTAGGCCGATCATCTATACCTTCAAATTGTAGTCGTTTGTCCAGGTCCATGACTGTCATTTCAGGAGTGACCACATCAATTTCAATTTCGTTTTCATCATCGCTCTCGCTTGCCAATGTTCTCGTAGCAGCTCCTTCGGTCGACTCTGTTATGTTTTCTGTGTTGGTGGTGGTGGTTGGATAAGAGAAGATGATTGTCGGTGGTTGATCAGTAGTTCTAATTCCTAGGATTAGTGGTGCGCTGGTCTCCAAACGGTAGCGCAGACCGTCGCTCAGATGACTCCGTTTACCCCTGGTCGTACATCTGGGAGGCTGAAAAAAAATAAAATGGAATAAAGCAAAATCAATACTGTAGACCGCTTGACTGACAGTACACAGTACGGCTATTTTGTCCGGAATGGTTTATGTACCAACCAACGCGTACACATTTTCACTACGTATGTACATACCTGCGTAAACACTGTACGTACAGTACGTACGAGTGCATCTGTTGCTGTGCTGCATTTTTCATTGCTCCACATACAGTTACCAGTACAGTACATATACGTGCGTATGTTCGTACATAGTACTTACGGATATTCCGGAGCACAAGCCCAGGGTTTTCTGACAAAGACGAATTTGGCAGGTGAAAAACAACTGATTCTCATCCGCGTACTTGAATACTTGACTCTTGGCCCAAGCGCGCATGAGCGAAGTGTCATATGTTAGCTCATCCAATAAAATATCATCCAGAGCACAGCTAAAACAACAGAACTTCCAACACCTGTGTACCTACAGTAATTAGGTAAATTACCCACAACTTGTTCCGTTGGCATTAGTACCCCTCCTGTCATTACGTAACCTTACGTCGTATCTTATGTTCACACCTCTCTCATGGGTACTTTTGCTCGTATGTACATGTGTACATACGTAGTACATACATTTAGTTGACTGCAGTGCAGGTTTGACAACTTCTTACCCATTGTAGTCGACCACGGCCACCTCTCGACCTCTACCGTCGTTCACGTAGCACTTCTTCACCATGATACCCATGTTTGGACCTGTGCACTCCCACACATGGTACACCTGTCAATATTTAGGCATGACTTCAGGACTGGAGTCACGTGCCACCAGCTTACAATAATTGTGTGAACTAAAACACTCCTTGAACATTGGCTACATTTTACATTGTATGTATGTGTATCCCCGGAGAAATGGGTTCGCTGGTAGTTCGGTCGTAGTTCGCTGGTAGTTCTAGAACTGCCACCGAACTACCAGCGAACAGCCAGCGAACTACCAGCGAACTGCCAGCGAACAAAACGCGTTCCGCCAAAAAAAGCGGGAACCACGGACAAAAAAGTTCGCTGGCAGTTCGCTGGTAGTTCGGTGGCAGTTCGCTGGTAGTTCGCTGGCTGTTCGCTGGTAGTTCGCTGGTAGTTCCCTGGCAGTTCTAGAACTACCAGCGAACTAGAACTACCAGCGAACTACGACCGAACTACCAGCGAACAGAGATACTCATAGATGTAGCTCGGCTGGTAGATAATGCGGGTCGCATACCATGAAAACCTGAGAAAATACGTACGTCCTAGTTCGGTGAAGACACAATGAGAAAAACTGGGCGCTGTCTCTGCGCTGCTTGCAAAGTACGGCGGCTTAGCTGAGCAAGTCTTGTACTAGAATAACCCTGTTTTGACCGCGATTATGCCCTAAAACACATTCTTTTGACCTCAAAAACATGCCTCTACACACCTCTCACAAACATAAATTTTGCCCAGTTATCCCCCCATTGTATATCCCCCAGTGTATTACGCCCCATCAGACCATCAGACACCCAAAAATACGGTAGACATGCGAAATGCGCGCCAAATTCTAGTCCGCTTCGTTCGAAACAGCTGTCTCGTACTTTGCACTCGGCGCACAAACAGCGCCCAGTTATTTTCAATGTGTCTTCACCAACTACATAGGATGCACGAATTTTCTCAGGGTTTCAGGGTAGCAGCGGTACATACATTTTCTTCTAGGTGTGCTGGACGCCTAAAGCTTACAATGTCGCCGACGTTCGCAAACGTGACCGTCGGGCCGTCGGGACTCCCGCTTTTCACTGCGTATTCACAGGTTGGCATATTCATGCTATCTGACAACTGTGTAGGAGAGAGTGTGCTAAAAAATGTTATAATAAATTCACAATGTGCCACCATGCATGACGCAACTCTCCTTTGTGACATATTTTGTGGTATATGCGTACCTAATTTCCAAATGGACAGTGACAATTTCTTCGGGTTCCATGTAGAAGCAGTTGATACGGTAGGCTTTGTCCGCCTTCGTGATAAAGATTGGATGAAAGCTGACAATCACAGTGGTTTGAAAATTCATTCCTCTTGGTTGAGCCTAAACAAAAAGTATGACGTATCCAATCCACAGACGGCGTTAGGCGTACAGCCAGCCTGTACTCTATTGTCTGTACTACGTACGTATGTAGGCGGTACATTACATACCCTACCCACGTTAACTACTGTACGTACGTACCCTCTGGTAAAAGTCAAGTTATTCCTAACTCATCCCATTAAAGCCCATAGCTGGTAAATTATACATAGGGCGGAAAGATAGGGACAGGAGCGGGACTCCGCCACAACTTTGTATCCAGGCATACTCCAGACATACTCCTTTGTATCCAGGCGCTTACAGATCTGAGGCGTTGCATGCCGCACCGACCCAGCTGCATGCTGTAGGATGCGAAGCTGGCAGCTGCTTTGTCCACGTAATGCTGAGAACAGGTGGGATCTTTGGATTTGCCCCGTACGAATACGTTTCCACGGAAGGGTTCACGCGTAGTGATGTCCAAGGTGACCAGGTCGTTATTACAGTGAACCTTAGGAGTGCCTGAAAGTATGTACATAAGGAACACAATTGTGCGGTGGTTTTGTCTGTGATGACTACGTCTGTGAGATTCTCCATATTATTTTAGGTATTGCCAGGACCCCACCTGGGGGACGTCCCCCAACTGGGGGACGCTGGAGGCGACACTCAGCCACATAGTAGGAGGCGCCGCAAAAACTCATAAACTTGATGTTTCAAGTTTATGCTACACCTGGGCGGTGAGCTCCAGGTCGGTGTTTACCCAGCATGCCAAGGTGCGTGCAGAATTCTGTACACACCTTTTTGCCTGGGTAAACAAACACCGACCTGTCTCAGGTGTAACATAAACTTGAAACATCAAGTTTACGAGTTTTTGCGGCGCCTTCTACTATGTGGCTAAGTGTCGCCTCCAGCGTCCCCCAGTTGGG
Organism: Epsilonema sp. ZAB3_2; assembly: GCA_030247985.1. NCBI lineage: Eukaryota > Metazoa > Nematoda > Chromadorea > Desmodorida > Epsilonematidae > Epsilonema > Epsilonema sp. ZAB3_2. Next base: position 5,897 of record JASAMW010001118.1, read on the forward strand.
GGACGGCGTCCCCGAGTTGGGGCACGTCCCCCAGGTGGGGGACGGGGGTCCCAGTTGGGGGACGCTTTTGGCCCTTATCGGGCGTAGCTCTGCGCACGACTTTTGTTCACAGATGCTCAGTCCTTCTCTATTATGGGGTCCTGGTATTGCAAATCCAAAAAAAGTGCGTCTGTAACTGTGTAGGCCATCTGTTCTGCATTTGCAATATCCCATTTAGAAGATTAGTTTCCGGTTGCTGAGGTGGGAAAAATGGTTCATCTTCACTTTTCTTATATGTCGGTCAAAGGAAATAACTGCATGGTACGCAACTGGCACACGTACACGTCGTACATGATCGTTTCATATGTACATAAGGTATGTACAAACAGGGCAGCGAAATGTAAGGAAGGCCACACACAAAGTAGTGTACATAACGGCCGGAAAGGTGTGATGAGTGATCCGCAAAGAAACTCATTCAAGGACACGTGAGCGGTGCCGGGTGCGCGAATGATCTTTTTTGGACTTTTTGACCGACACCGGCACTTATGAAAAATAATCATAATTTTCGGCCGTTGACAATACATGCGATTTACTTGCAAAATGTCACTTTCGTACGTAACACATACCGATAATTTCATTGTCGATTCCGATGGATGCACACGGACCAATCCAAATGAGCCAAAGCACACCAAAACTGATGCCCGCCAAGCGACGATTCGCAATAAGGAGTGAAGGAGATAACATGGCTAGAAAAATACACGTAAACGCTAAAAATAAAAATCATGACAGGTGTTTGGATCGAGATGGATACAGTAATAGTCCATATTCCTTGCCCTGGTATGCTATTGCACATGATGAAGAATTCGACGTCATACGCATGAGGACTTTATGAGAAAAATTTTTGGTCAATCTTTGGTCAATTTGGAAAATTTTTGGTCAATTTTTGGTCATACGTACATATAATATACGTATGTACGTATGTATGTATGTACGTATGTACATATGTACGTATGTATGTACTGGTACGTACGTGTACTTACCGTAAGGCGTTACGCGGATTACAGATTCCTTACCGTTTGCTGTTCAAGCCAACACTGCAAATCCAGCTTTGAGCATGAGGACCATGCTTCTTCGAATCTTAGCGGCCAGAAATACAGACCAGCAAACAGCGATCCATGCTCATTTGGTCTCACGTACAATAATAGATACGTACTCTAACACTTTGACGAAGGAGATACTGTAGTAGGTTTTCAACAGCGCTCATTTTTTATATCCAAAAATAACTGTCATTTTTTGGGCAGATACTTATTTATTGCAATATTGCACACATACTGTTCACTCAGAGCAAAAGCTGTAGCACGTATCACACCTGCTATGTACAGAATGTCGAAGATACATAAGTAGAAACAGCATTGATTTGGAAAGGAATAATGTTCAAAGCAAACATCCACCACAAGAACAAACCGACCTGTCGTCTGTCACCAAGCACGGACACTTTTGTTCCGATAGGAAATGCTGCAGGCCAGGCGGAGCGAGGGGAAGGGAACCGACCGGCGCACAGCAGGAGGGAAGGGGAGTGTCCGTTTTTCTTCTTTGAAAAGGTGCGAAATACCACACCCTGCCCCTTTCCGCCCTCTTCTCGCCCTCCCACCCTGAATGACTGAAGCGAGTACATAATGCAGTAGTAAGTATACAAAGCGACCACAACAACGACACGCAGATGCGGTATGAGTGCGCACGAACAGAGGCACGCGTGTTAAAAGTTGGGACGGCCTGGGCGGCTGGCGGCCATTAAATGGTCATCAGCCTGTGATGAGGGCACGTGGGTTGACGACGGACAAAATCAAAATGGACGGGAAGGGATCAGACCAACACCTCGACGGCGGCCGAATGTCAGACAGAAGAGTTTAGTTTACCTCTCACTTTCCGCGTGCATACTACCCGCTCATATTCCGGAAAGGACAGCGCGGGGTAATTCGGGCAAGGGGTATTCCAGTTCCAGCTGCTAGCAGGTTGCTCGGCAACGTATGTAGACAACAATGATGATGTGTAAGATGTGACAAAAGCTATGTTCTCGTCGATTCGATTCATGCACGCAAAGTATTCCATAAGAGAAGAGGCCAACCAAAATCAAGCAAGCAAAAATCGTCACCTCACGATAAACATACTGTACAGTACAGACCCCATGTGTGCCCACGTAGTTCGGCTAATTGTGTAAAAAGAAGAAACAAAAAATAATATGTGCGCCTTAAAGTTCGCAGCGCTGCTGGAGCTTAAAGGAATGTTGCTCGGTGTCGCAAATGTCCCTCCGTCCAAATTACCCCGGACTTATGTACTTCCATGTTCCATCCATTCTTCATACGAACACATTACTGTACGTATTGCCACCCAGCTCGCATTAGAAGGCAGTCTACGAACCAGCCGCACACCTCCTCGCCTATTCATAAAGGAAACACTGAAACAGAGACGGGAGGGTCGAACGTCGCTGGCGCGCGACGGACATTGTGCCGTAAATTTCTACTGGTGCAGGGGGGGGGGGGGCTTGATATGATATGTATGGTGGTCGGGCCTTGATTTCCCTTTTAAGATGGTTGTTTGTCCAATTCGCGCTTCATGCACGCATCTCCCTCTCCCTCCTCTCCGATCAATCGTCGCCACCGTTTCTGGTCAATGAATGGATGAAGGAAGAACCTTGAACATGTTGATGGTCACATAGGCATTAACTCCTCCCGATCTTAAAAGTCTCCGTTGACAACTGGTTGTGCAACCATTGACAACCAACATAGTTATGGAGGAGTTGTGCAATCAACATATGGCAGTTGCGCAACCGTTGTCAACCAGCGTATGAAAATTGCGGTCACCATTGCAACGGTTGTCAACGGTTGCGCAACTGCTATAATGTTGGTTGTCACGGGTTGCACAATTCCTCCATGTAGGTTCTCAACGGTTGCACCGGGAGGAGTTAATCGGCAGCATACAAAAAAAGGCGTCTTCGTTGGTCATTGTCGAACAGAGAGATATCACGTAGATGTAATAGCTGATGACATTACAAAAGTATTGCGTAATTACGCACTCAATTATTACGTACAACAGCTAACATTAGGATACATAAAGTAGGCCTACTTCATATTGTAAATTTCTTTTTATTATGAAACAAGATCAAACTCGGTTCCGGCTTTGGGGCATTTCACCAGCAGTTCCTGACCTCGTTCCCGTATCCAGAGTGTTGCAACCGCTTTGTTACCCTACAACAAGGAGCATGGCTCTTTCTTTACTAGTGATGTCAGAGTAAAATTTTGAGTCACTTTACCCGGGTAACCTGGGTTTACCTGGCCGATTTTTGGCGGGGTAACTTTACCCAGATTTTATGGGTTACCTGAACTTTAGACCTGGCTTGATGCGTTGCTGGGTAATTTTACCCGTACTTTATACCTGTTTAAAAAAGACCCAAAATGACATCACTATTCTTTATTCCTTTCTCTTTACCTTGATAACTGGACATCCGCCATGGAGAGAGTTATCGTGCATTTCTCCATCCGTGTGCATGTTGAACCAGAAAAGCGCGTCTCCAGCAGAGGGCAAAACGGACATGTTAAGATGGGGGAACACGGTCGCTCCTCCATCCTTTGGCAAGGCCAGATATAGCATGAATGTGGCCAGACGGTTTCCCCGTTTTTGCGCAGGCGCGTCGGGAGGAAATATCAGGTAGTCATAGTGCCGAGCGTAGTGGCCGCTGGGTCCATAGGAAATAACCTGAGAGTAGGTGCGAGTGCGAGGGCGTTACTTGAACACAATGTAAAGCTATTGCTACCAGGGATGCCTATTCAAATAGGATTTTAATTAAAATGAATATGAATATGATATTGAAGGGGTGCTTGGAGTTATGTTTGAATATGAATATTATCAAAATTCAATGCCAGGATTTAATTTGAATATGAATATCTAATTTTGATATTTTAGTAGAGATTTTTGACTGTAAAGTTGACAATAACTACAGAATTAAGGTGTGCTGAGAGTTTTCTGGCTATTGGAGCAGCCACAAAACATTGGTTATTTACTTCAAGCATACAAGTACCAAGTCGGAAAAGAAAGAACATGTGAAGAAACACTAGTCTGTGAACCACATTCTCTGTCGCAACTCTCCAAAATACATTTTGATAATTATGATAATATTGATTATTCATATTATCAGGAGTAATATAAAAGGGGGAGTGACAAACGGCCGCTTCCATACAAACGGCTGATTTTCACGCGCAAAGTTCGAAGCATTCCAGCGGTCGTAAAGAAATAAAACTGGCACCATTGAATGCGCCGATTCTTCTTCTTTCCAACAATGTCAACTTTGTTGAGGTCCGAGGACTCCTTCCATTTTATTTTTAGCGGGAAGTAGAGGGTACTTTTGAACCTCAATTTTTTCTCGGGGAATGCTCTGGACGGGTATCGCCAGATCTGGCGATGATCGCCAGATCTGGCGATCACGCTGCTTTCGCAAACCAGCCAGCGTGTATCCCCAGATCGGGCGTTGAGCGCCAGATCTGGCGATCCTCGCAGCGTGCTCGCCAGATCTGGCGATCATCGCCAGATCTGGCGATACATGCTTACCTGGTGAGCGTGATCGCCAGATCTGGCGATCAGTATCGCCAGATCTGGCGAGCACGCTGCGAGGATCGCCAGATCTGGCGATCATCGCCCGATCTGGCGCTCATCACCAGATCTGGCGCTCATCGCCAGATCTGGCGATACAAGCTGGCTGGTTTGCGAAAGCAGCGTGATCGCCAGATCTGGCGATCATCGCCAGATCTGGCGATACCCGTCCAGAGCATTCCCCGAGAAAAAATTGAGGTTCAAAAGTACCCTCTACCCCAATAAGACCCATCTGGGACAGAGGTCGCCCACCCCGGATCGCGATCGGATCGCGCCTTTTGGCCTTCGATCGCGCTGATTTTTTTGAAATCGTGCCTCATTTTTTTGAAATCGCGGCCGTTTTTTCGTTGAAATCGGGGCCCGTTTTTTTTTGAAATCGCGCCCCGATCGCGGGGTACCTATCGTGAGTTGGCACCCACTCGCGATTGATTTTTGGCGATCGGAGTCACGATATTACTCGCGATTGATGATTTGGATTTTTTTCATGTATCGTTTTGTAAACGATAGCAATCGCTTGCTATCTACACCCTTGCGTACGCATGTAGATTCAGTTAGCGGGCGAAAGCAAAAATAACTGAAGTACTAACATCGCTTTGGCCTCGATGCTCTATACACCCTTCTGTACACATATAGAATCGGCTATTGGGCGAATGCAAAAAGAAATAGAAAGAGCAGGAATGGGGTTCATCTGCCACTGCTGCAGCAAATCCCAATGAGGATGCCTTAGATTGGAAGGAAATGTTGGAGATATACGGTGACAAGTGATTTTGCTCATCAGCATATCGTGAAAAAAGTGAACGAGGTCTGTTCGATGTTTTGAGTGGTGATTTGACGTCAGTGAGACTTGGTGAAAGTTTGAAAAAAACGTGAACTTTGATCGATTCAAGAGATTATTTACATCACCTTCACCGCGATGCAAACGCATTTTGTATAGTTGACTTTTACTGGGCGTATTTTTGGTTTGCTTACGAATCGTCATTACTGCGATCGTAAGTGCTACATTAGTTGACTTCTCGACAGTGTCTCCTCGATGTTTACTCTCAGTGCATTCAAACAAACTAAGGTTATGCACCTGCAGTTGGCAGCTATCGGATACTCTTGCATTGATCTGGTATCACAGTTACTCTGACCAGTGGCACCGCAGTACCTATCCACATTGAAATTCATCCAAACTCTCGATCGTCGACTCCACGATTCATCAAAAATATAAATCGTCCACTCCACGAGTGCTCTTTTCATGATTTGATGCGAATGAAACTTAGGCGATTGATTTTCAAAATTTGAATGCATCTCAAAAAAGTTAAAATCGCACTAGTCGTTACTCATACAAAGCCAATTTTTCACGATTGCAAAACCATTTTTCATAGTAAAGTTGAAAATTCTGGTGATTGATTCCACCAAAAGTGAACCACTTTTTGGACTGAGGCGCGATTTTAGCTGCGATCAATACAAACTTCACGATTGATTTCTTTGATTTTTTGATTTATTTCGCCACGATCCATATAAAATTTAGGCGATTGAAAAAAAAGTAAAAAATCAATCGCACGTATTGAACAAAAAAGGGCACTCACGATTTGAAAAAGCTGAAATATCACGATCTTGGAACAATGAGGCACGATCGAGAAAAAGTAGGTCGCGATCCTCCAAAACTTGGGCCCGCGATTGAAAAAAAAGGCGCGATTTGATTAGGCGCGATAGGGGTGGTCCTTATAGGGCTACTTCCCGCTAAAAATAAAATGGAAGGGGTCCTCAGACCTCAACAAAGTTGACATTGTTGGAAAGAAGAAGAATCGGCGCATTCAATGGTGCCAGTTTTATTTCTTTACGACCGCTGGAATGCTTCGAACTTTGCGCATGAAAATCAGCCGTTTGTATGGAAGCGGCCGTTTGTAACTCCCCCTTTTATATTACTCCTGATATTATTCAAATTATACAAACTATTCATATTATTCTTCCAATTAATTTGAATATGAATATGAATATTCCAAGCTGTCTTTAATTAAAATGAATATGAATATGAATTATCAAAATTAAAAAACGCTGTTTTCAATTTGAATATGAATACAATTTGAATATGAATAGGCAACCCTGATTGCTACACACAACGCTACTGTATAGCTTTGTGTATAACCCTTCAAAATATATAACCCCCTCGTGCTAACCACCCCCCCCGTTTACTGTGGTGAATAACGATTTCTATCCCCTCCCTCCCTTTTATCCCTCTACTCTAACAAGCGTGTTGGTGAGATGGCACTTTCGCTAGTAACCCCTCGAATCGGTGACTAACGATTTTTCCCTCCGGGGTTATACACGAAGCTTTACAGTACTTATATGGCCAAAAATCTGCCAAGCTTCAGACATGTAGCGCATACGTATGTAGTGATACAGCACCTAGGTATATATACGTACACTACCTGCTACATCGTACAATTGTACACTATTCCACAAGCTCTCAGAAACTTTTGAAACCGTATATGTGCTCTTGGTAGTACATGCCACGGTTCCGTCCGTCGAAGTCGAGTATCGAATCCCGTCAGTTGAGATACTCGCTGCGTCAGCGTCTGCACAATTGGAGTGGGATCGAACATCCAGCTGCTGTTGGCTACTCGATGACTTCGAAGCCCTTCACTACGGCCTGAAAATTTGCTCGCGGGACTATGGAAATATTCTTCAGCAACAGCAAAAATACTGGATCTACTGTATATCTGTTTACCTACTTGTATTGAATATTGACGGTCAAAATCGTTCAGAAAACCTCTAGGAAATAGTAGGAGCACCTTGTACTAAGGCGGTAAGCCCCCAAGAAAAATCGTCGGATAGGAGCTCCGAATTCCAACATAAATAAATTTATCTTGGTATATTATATTATTGCAGGCTTAGTACGACACAAACAACACACCTTCTCGTGTTTGAACTTTCGCCGGTGCCAGAGTTTCGAGCGCGTCCGCCATTAACTCTGCCGTTTCGTTCTCGGTCGCAAAAGCCCGAACCAGCACCAACAATGGATTTCGCCATAGAATTTCCACCTTCCAAGTAGGAAACAAAATCATCAGCTGTCGATCAGACAGCAGCAGCCGCGTGGCGCAGTGCAAACGCGGGTCTTGGTGCTGTTGTGCTACCGTATTTTTCCTGCATTGATGCTGATCTTCCAGAGACCAATATTCTTCGCCCAAAAAAGAAGCAGCTACCCTTATCGCAATGAGCACGATAAACTTTACCAGCAAAACACGACGAAATGTCGTCAACATTTCGGTGTGAGATCAACGCCATAAAGAGGATATCGAACTGCGCTCTCCACGATGTCTGCTCATGCACTGCATTTTGTCGGTTGTACTTTTACCACAGGAAACACACACAAGTGTCGTCCAACAACCAAGTGCGCGCGCATGCTGTCTGGAACAATCTGGTAGCTAATGCATTTGGACATAGCATAGCAATATCCGTTAATAATGCCACAAAAAGGCGCATAAAAGAGCAGAGTTGCTGACTTTTTTTAGACAACAAGAAAAAGCACCAGTCCATGAAGCTTCTCGCATATAGTATGATAAATCTATGTACCGTACAATATGTATGTACCGTATGTACCGGTAGTACCTACCTACTAGCACATGCACGTGCCAGACTTCTGCTTGGAAAATACATGTTGCACATACACATGAAAGACAGAAGTTGGCTACCTAACGTACGTATAGGTATACTGTACGTACTTTTTCACACAATTTCGTAAAACAACGAGACAAGATTCCATCTGCTCACGCAAAGCTGTCCAGGTCAAAATCGAAGCCGGAAGCTGGACACTTGACTCTCAGTTCTTGACCTCTAGCGCGCAACCACAGTGTGGCAATGGCTTTGCTACCCTGTTACAAAACATAAACAGTACAGTATACGGTAGATATCCCATGCAAGATACATACATACGTAGGCCAAATCTTCGGCCCCCACTGCTGTATTCTTGGTATTACGTAGTACTTTGATAACTGGGCATCCACCATGTAGGGAGTCTTCGTGCTCTTCCTCATCTGAGTGTACGTTGAACCAGAGTAATCCATCTCCAGCTGATGGCAAGACGGAGAACTGGAGATTGGGGAACACGGTGGCCCCTCCCTCCTCTGGCAAGCGCAAATAAATAGTGAAGGTGGCGATGCGATTGTCGTTAAGCTCCGGCGAATCGGGCGGAAACACCAAGAAGTCAAGATGAGGCACATAATGACCACCATGTTTGTAGGTGATAACCTGAAATGGAAGACCGATGTGAGTGGTGAAGTGACTAGCGTAGTGAAGTGAATGCACAATACTACGTATGTACAGTAGTGACGTACCTACGTACGTGTACATAGCTTGGTGTAACAAAACTAAGCCATTTTAGGATACTGGCAGTAGCGCGCTACTGATACATACAGATGCGGTACAGCGACGAATGACATCGGTAGTCATACTAGCTGTCAAGTGCGCGTATTCGTATACATACGTAGTACGTATACCTACATACGTAGCATGGCTATAGCTCATTGTTTGATCTGTTCTGTATTGTAGGAAAAGGTAGGTACTGTACATACTGACAATATACTACACGTACATACGTGCAGTTCCTCGGCGTTTTCAGTGTCGAATCCTGTGAATTGTGCCACCCTGTCTGTCAGTGCTTTCACGACCGAAGTTTGCTCGTACATCCAAGTACTGTTGGCAACTCGATGACTGGTCAACTCTACTCCTCTGCCTGAAAATTAGCGATTGATTGACTGCTGTTTATCCAAATGTGGACCAGTTGCATTGTTGCGATGGAGTGCCATATACTTGTTTACATACATACTGTTGTACCTCGGTGCCAACGGGGATATCAACGTTGTTCTCATCTGGGAGCGCAAAAGGAGCGAATGAAAAGAATTGACCACAAATGACGTCAAAGACCCCGCCGGCACTGATCCAAACACTTTCACAGATACCGCGGTGTCCTTATCGACCAACCCCATCGCGTCAACGCAACTGGTCCATAGGAGCTTTCGCATTTCTTACCATCGGTCGTTTGCACTTGTGAGGGCTCCAAACTGGGTTCTGCTTCCTGTAACAGCTCATCCAGTTCGAATTCGCTGGCAAACTTGTGATAGAGCACCATCAACGGATTTCGGCTCAGAATTTCCAGCTTCGAATTCGTAAGCAGAAGCCGGCTGGCAGGAAGTGGCAGACGAAAAAGTCGAGTCGTGCAGAAAAGAGACGGATCCTGGTGCAGGAACGAATTGTTCTGCAGAATTTGTTTGCACTGTTCCAGTTCGTCTTCCGGCCAGTGTTCGTCGCCGTAAAACGAAGCTGCGTTTGTGGTGCTAATAAGCGCGCTTGAAAGCAAAAGAATAATGCCAATTGACGGATTAATCGCGCGAAGCCGAGTACTCATTTCGGTTACCGGACGCGCGTAATAAATTTGGCACGACCGGACCCGAATCAATAAAAATCACAAATGACCACGCACTATCTTACAGTAGGTAGGTGAGAGTCAACAAACAATGTACAATAATATGTATGTATGTACACGCTGTCTGCATGCATAATGCGTGCTTATGAAAAGGGTACAAGACGAATCAAAAAGCACTTAAAATCCACCCGCACTTAAAACGAGAACCGTGTGGCGACACAACAGGGTATAAAAATATCACAAATTTTTGAGCAGGACACACAAGTTGTCATTGTGCGGTGAGTGACCGGAAATCAAGCGAAGCTGTCCAGATCAAAGTCGAAGCTTTTGGCTGGACACTTGACCCTCAGTTCTTGACCTCTTGTGTGTAGCCACAACGTGACGATCGCTTTGGTGCCCTGTTACAAAAGCACCGCTGTTACTATGGTTCCATCCGTAAAAAATGAACATACAGTTCGCACATACGGCCTTGAGCACATGCAAGCTACCGTACGGACGCAGTAGTAACTAAATCACGCCAACCTTAAGTACTGGACATCCACCGTGGATCGAATCTTCATGCTTCTCCTCGTCTGCGTGCATGTTAAACCAGAGTAATCCATCTCCAGCTGACGGCAAGACGGAGAATTGGAGATTTGGGAACACGGTGGCTCCTCCCTCCTCTGGTAAGCGCAGGTACAGGGTGAACGTGGCTATGCGGTTGTTGTCGAACTCTGGCGATTCCGGTGGAATTATCAAGTAGTCCCAGTGCGGCGTGTAATGGCCGTCAAGTCGATAGGTGACAACCTGGGAACGATAATTAGTGTGTACAGCGCCATATACACCATGCTTGAACTGATTAGATCAACGTGGGTCCAATGTACGTACTCTACCTACACAGCTTGAACTGATTAGATCAACGTGGGTCCAATGTACGTACTCTACCTACACTACTATTGTGCGCATTGATTGATACTACCGTACGTATGTACGTACATGCAAGGGTTCAGCTATCTTTGCATCGAATCCCGTCAGTCGTGTCATTCTTTTTGTCAGCGCCTTCACGACCGAAGTTTGCTCTAACATCCAAGTGCTGTTGGCAACTCGATGGCTGGTTAACTGTGGACCACTGCCTATTAACAATGCGACTCTGATGTATACATGGGTAATAATTGCTCACCAAAGTCAATCCGGTCCAGATCACCGACAATGCTATTTTGCTTTGTTTTGTACTCTACTCTACATACTGTATTTGCGCGTTTTAGCGGTTTTCATAATTTTGCTTATTAATAGAGGCAGGATAGAAATCGTTAGTCCGTAAATAAATAGGGAGGCATAAGTACAAGGGAGGTTATATTAGAAAGGGGTTATACACGCAGCTTTACAGTACTTTTTGTTACCGTCAGCTTTTTGCACTTCTGAGGGTTTCAAACTTGGTTCTGCCTCATGTAGCAACTGTTCAACTTCAACTTTGCTCGCAAATCTGTGATAGAGCACCGTCAACGGATTTCGGCTCAGAATTTCCAATTTCGAATTCGTAAGCAGAAGCTGGCCGGGAGGAAGTGGTTGACGAAAAAGTCGAGTCGTGCAGAAAAGAGACGGATCCTGATGCAGGAATGAATTCGTTTGCAGCGTTTCCTTGCACTGCTCTTTATAGTCTTCAGGCCAGTACTCATCGCCGTAAAACGAAGCAGCCTCCGTGCTTGTGACTACTGCAAAGTTCGGTGTATTACCCGATTGGGTTTATGCAAACTACATAAGTCGACCAATTTGCTCGGGGTCCTACTCGACATCTGGTTGTACAAAATATCGGGGCATTTCAGCGTACTAACTTTTTGAAGCATTTTGGCGAGTGGTGAATATCGGGTTGTAACAAAATACTAATTCAAACTCGACCAATTTGCTCGGATTATATTCGATATCGGATTATACACCAAACTTTACAGTGCTACTGATGCAAGCAAGGCAATAACGACGAAGATTACTAGTAGCGGATGTTCCACCGGATGATTCCGCTTCTTCCGATTCCAAGTTATCATCACCTTTCGAAACTTATTCGATTTTTCCGGAGGCTAACGAACCAAGGGAAGATGCCAGTCAACCAACTTCTGTCCGTTGTAACGGCATGATAATTTTGTACTGTTCGTATAATATGTACTCTGTGGTCGTAGCAAGGCCACATACTAGGCAGTGCACAAGTTTCACAAAATCAAGTATGTGCTCTTTGAAAAAAAATATGATAATTATTACGCATAAGCATGGAACTTTTGCAACCGTGTGCATTTATATTATACGAGTGTACATTATGTCCCAGCTCAAGCTTTAGCTCTCTGAGCTACATAAGCGATACACAAACGTCAAGTCAAGCCCGCGCTCGAAGTGGTTTGATGCGTGGCTAAATAACATACTCTGCTTCTACATTGTACGTTTGTATGTATTATCATAAGCTTGCGATCAGTCGTTTCCTTTTGCCAACTTTTCAATTTGCTACCCATATAATATAGCAAGAGCGCATGCAGCAGCCGCCCTGAAAGAGGCGTGTAATGCACATGCACAGCACAGGCATTCGCGTACAATGCGTTCTTTTCAATCTCTGTCTACAATATTTTTCTCGCGCGTACGAACAGTAGTCAATCCAAGGTTGAACATACAGCTTCGAAGTGTATCTAATATAGGGTACTATTGGGCAAAGTCGGCCATGGGGTAAATCCGGCCACGTAGGCTCCTTTGAACTTTGTTATTCCAAATAGTTCATTTTGAAAGAGGAGAGTTCAAGGAATCGATTGTTATCCTCTTTGCCTCGATCGGTTGCAGGGTTGCCGAGATACTGTATATTGCGTTGAACCTCAGGTGGCCGAAATTCCCCGTGGCCGACTTTACCTCATGGTAGGTAAGGTACCCTACCTATTTAGGCTAAATGCAGACAATCAGTCAGCAGCCCGTCTGTATTCCTGAAGACCCTAACGATGATTCTTTCTGCACGACCGTCATGTTGGCGCCTTTCGCTTCTTCACTGTTTGGCGGTTCTTTTCTGCCACCCAGGCATTTGGCCAAAAACTCCTCTGCCTCTGCGTAGAACGCCATTTTGTTTGGTGGGCGTCGGAAGCCGTGACCCTCATCTTCGAAGACCAGATAAGTGACCGGCGTCTGGCTGTCTCGCAAGGCGGCGTAGATCTGATCCGATTCGTTCTTCTTCACTCGCGGGTCGTTCGCTCCCTGAGCGATCAGAAGCGGGGATCGAATGCGGTCCGCAAAGAATAAAGGCGACCGGGATCGGAGAAATTCCCGTCCTTCCGTCGTCTCGGGATCTCCGCCTATATAACCCACGAGCTGACGACGAAACCTGATCCAATACGGTGGAATAGTGCGCAACAAAGTGATCAGATTCGATGGTCCGACGATGTCGACTCCGCATGCGAAGGACTGCGGACTGAACGCGAGGCCTGCCAAAGTCGCGTAGCCTCCGTAGCTGCCACCAAAGATCGCGATCTTGTCCTTGTCTGCGATTCCTTCCTTCACGGCCCAGTCTGCAGCATCCAGCAGGTCGTACTGCATCTTGCGACCCCATTCGCCGTTGCCCGCTGCTAAGAACGCCTTGCCATAGCCAGTGGATCCGCGGTAGTTGCACTGGAGAACCCCAAATCCACGGTTGGCCCATAGTTGTACCTCTGGGTCATAGCTCCAAAAATCTCTGTCCCGCGGACCTCCATGAACCAGCATTATTAGTGGTACAGGACTCCGCGGCTCAGTTCCTTAAAGGGGGGATCTGGCGGGAATTTAGTACGGGAAGGGCAAATTTCATATTTTCCAGATTTGAGGGGCCTATCTGACGTAAAATTTCATCCTCTTTCGATCTAACCCCACATTCTGGAGCCGATTTTGCCTCTGTGAAGCGGAGCTCCAGTTAGGAAGGTGATTTCGCAATACTACTTTGGCCTATTTCGAGCTTTCTAACTGGGGCGCCGTCTTGCAGAGGCAAAATCGGCTCCAGAACATGGGGTTAGATCGAAAGAGGATGCGATTTTACATAGATAGGTGCTTTCAAATGTTAGAAATTCGAAATTTGCCTCCCCATACAAACTTTCCCGCCAGATCCCCCTTTAAAAAATCATTAAATAATTGCTGGGATTGTCAAGAAAATGGTCGACAATAATTACAGTATCTAATCATTCCGCCGTGACCTTTTTACATAAACGTATTGTAAAAAGTACTATGTATACTATACTTGCGAACCATGGGGATCCTGTTCCACTGGCAAGGAGAGATAGCAAACTTGGGTGAGGCCATCTCTGGTTTGAATTTCAACTCCATTCATCTTCGCCAGCTGGTAGTGGGCCAGAGCTTTTCTTGTGGTGAACAGAAACCGAGCTTTCTTTGTCGCTCGATCGTAGAAATAAAATTTTGCTGACTTGGAAGCTGAGTAGAAGTGGACGATCCATTTTTTAAAATCTTTGCTGCTGCCCGAAATGAGAAATTCATAATCTTCGCCTTGTCCTGATTTCAACTGCTCCAAGTACTCGAAATCTCTGGCCACTGATTGATCGAGAATGGTTCTTTTGGGTCGAATATAGTCTTCATGGACGAGCAGAGGTTCGTGCTTGATTGGATGGAAAGTGACATCAAATTCTGCTTGCTTAGGCGTGAATAAAGTCTTGCAACTTGATAAACCTTCTGGGCTGAAATCTCGGATCGCTAGGACAGGCAGGTCCTTTCCTTCTCCCTCTAACCAATACATTCGGGACTTGGACTTATCAAAATCTGAAATAATAGACAACAACAAGAAACTGCACTCATTTGTATGTCCGTATCTGTTGTGTAATTGCGACAACGGCCGTTCATCTTCTCTTTGTGAAAAAATAGGCAAATTGCCTTGTAAAACGTACATACGCATTGCGTTGGTACAATATGTGCGCAATATATTGCTCGTTCGCATGCAATACGTATCTTGCCTTCTTACGCAATGGTTTGACGAAATAAACATCGTCGAAGCTGACAGTTCGGAACGGTGTGACCCTGGTTAGCTTCCCGGTATGCTCATTCAGCTCTGGAATGAAATAGGCTGAGCCGCCTTCCTTTGCTTCCTTCCTCAGCAATCGAAGCTGAAAGTCGTTGTCGAAAATGAATGCGCCATAACCATCTTCGTTTAGCATCACCAGTTTCTTCTGTCCCGTGCTCAAATCCAGACTACGTACATGCTAATTATCTGCTTTTCCGACTGCAAAATAATGGCCACACTTTGCACAATTTTATTTTGCTTTCATCATTTTCAATGTTTTGCTACATCATGGGTAACATCTGCGAAAAATAGGATGACCTCACCAAAGTTCGTTCAAAAATATCAAACCCGCGACAACACATTTTTGGATAAGATAAGACAACACTGCGTGCAGTACGTACTGTACCTACCTGACGTGCACATGTTGTATACATACGTACATGTATTCATTGCCAACTTCAATGTCAATCAAGTCAAACCGTAACAAAGAAGAGTCATATACTGTATAAGCATGACAAAAATAATAATAATAATAATGACAAACAAATCTGAAATGCAACAACGAAAAACGCAATAACGACGGGATCAACTTTTGAGCATTTATTGCAAAAAAGCCATGCTATTGGATGATGAGACAAGTGTTTTATTGTTTGCAATGGAGCCGAGAAATTCCCTAAGAACCTTGTACTGTTGTGTCAAAATAAAAATCATCTATAATCAAACGATACGTTGACGGTTGACACGCTGATAGGAACAAGAAAATGCCTATAACAAAAGGCGAACAAAGCGTTTGACTGGCATAATGGTGTAGAATAGCAACATAGTACGTAGTCATGTACATTACATTAAATAGAAAATTAAAATTGACTAATATACCATCAGACTAATGAGCTCAATACAAATAAATAGCACAGAATATTTCTGCTGCAGCAAGCCATCACCTACCCAATAGCTAAGTCTTATTTATTTATGTACCTACCTATATGCACACATACAGTAAAACAGTGTGCATGCATGCATATTGTACATACATACTGTACACTATAAACAACAAGAAACAATAGAAACCAGAGGAGTATGACACCAAAAAATATAATAATTTTCCAAATAATAAGTGCAGTTGCACTACAGGTACAGGTGGCTTCTTTTGTGTCACAAGTCCTCGTGCAGCAAACCATTTCAAGCCAGCCCTGCATGCATACCTACCTACCCTACCTAACATGTATTCCTGGTACAGCTGTAATTCAAGGCAGGCATTCGATATCTGCAGCAGCTGCAGCTGCAGGGTATCTAAGGTGGTAGGTATATATATGGTTCATTGCCGCAGGTCTCTCTCTGGGGACCAACTGTGTTAAGCGACAGCCGGAAGATTGTGAGCGATGGTTCGTCCCGGTTCACATCGGTCTTTGTTTAGCGCCGGCATTTGCCGCTTTCTCGCGCTGATTCATCACTACCCCAAATCGCTTCTCTTCCCCAGAACTACATACAGTAAGACGCGGTTGTGTGCATGGCTCCTGAATTCTGACAAGCGCGCCACACGGCTGCGCAGTCTAAAAACAGTTTCCTTCTTGGCAGAGTTTAGGAGGTCGCTCAGCGGGGGAGCAAAAGACGTTTTTGCTTTAGCGAAATGATGACACGCTTGTCGCCCTCCCTGGGTGTGATTCGCGCCGAGACGAGGGTACTATTATTTTTTGCCGGTGTCTTGGCGCTCGCGACTTCCCGTGTCGTAAAAACGGCGCCGGTCAGCGCACCGACAACTACATAATGGACAGGACACCCTAGTCGCAAATGCACTTAGTACGGCAGTTTGAGCAGACAAGACAGTGAATGAACGAGCTGGACTGTCGTAGGGTGTACGTACATATTTCTACAGTAGTTTTATGTGCGTACGTGATTGGAGCGAGCATTGAGAAGGATATAAAAGTATAAAACTTCGTCCTTCACCTAAAGGTATTTACTATTATTGCTCTTTTCCTGATGAACGCATAACTAAAGCAATAAACTGCTTTTCGAGAAAAAGTATCATCCCTTTCTTTACAATTTAGCACTTAGTGTGTTATGTACGTACGTAAGTACATGTTTTGTGGATTTGAGAATCAGAACTTTTGATGAATGCCGTGCTTGTTGCATGTGACGCTGAGAAAACAGACAGTTGTTTGGCTTTATCTTCGAAATTGCTTATGGCCTCGTATAGCGTATCTTGGTTCAGTTAGAGTATGCTCCGCAAAATCCTGGTCACTACATATTATTCATTGCAAATAATGCCTAAAAGTGCGCCTTTCTTCCTGCGTTCGCAGCTGCCATTCGTAGACATCCGAAACACATCAATAAGTGTCTAAACCTCCCTCCCACATGATGAAGGACTGAAACATTCTGCCGGATAAGTGGCAAAATTATCCACCGACCGCTCGTCCAAGAAGGAAAAAAGAGTCCAGGGATATGGCCAGACCAAAAATAATTTTTCGGGCGGAAAATCACGATGCAACGCAATATTTTGGCTGAACGATGTTTGATTATTACAGTGTGTCTCATTCAGTACAATAATGTCGGAAATAAGGGTACATAGTAGCCTGCCTATTTGGGGCGAAAATGTATGGACAGGGCGGAACTGCGCCCAAATTTTGTACGTACGTAGGTATACCCCAGAAAAGGATGATAGGATGCGGAAGCAGAAGAAGAGGGCAGCGAGGGGGACGAGAGGCGATTATCGCCTGGCCGATTTTCTTTGTTGTTTTCCGTTTCTCAAAATCATTTCTCAAATCGCCCCGCTGGAGGGCCATCGATTAGGCACCTTGCACACTTTGATAATTTGCAATCGAAACAAAAAAGCTTTGGGGCAGGCTCTTAGGGAAGGAAAAGTAATGCTTTGATCATGCCTCAACAATACGAAGCATTCGTTGAAGAGACACTAACTGCGTGTGCAAGGAGCCTGATTAGTCGACGTTTGAATTTTGGTAACATTTTGGCCCGTCGACCAGTCTATTTGGCCCACATCATCTCATATTTATTTGCCACCAGTGCAATGTCAAGTTACCTGAATGCCCCCATTCTAAATCTCCTTGCCTTTCTGAGGGTCCTCTTTCCAAAATCATATCTTTCTCTTTCTACTCTTTGCGCTTGAAATGTCAAAATCCCTTCACTCACACTTATCTTGAAACGGCCCATCGCTACATCGAGCATAAAGCGTTGGGTCAGTGACGATTGTTATGTTTGTTCAGGTCTCTTTTTCTTTTGCGTAAAGGCGGAGGACCAAAAGCCTTTCGGCTTCCATTTTTCTAAAAATTTTTTCAATCTTGCCGGTAAAGTGTCTTGCGTAGATTTTACTGGAAGATGTATCTCTGCTGCAGTTTTAAATAGTCCGTTCGCGTGAAATAGCCTGCGCAAAAGCACGGGTATCCATGGACTTATGCGGTGTTCATAACTCGTGAGGTTTCGCATCCTCTGACAAAAGAAAAAGCTGCTGGCTGAGTTGGGTCCTCACGTATGATCGAACCTGTCCGTTTCAGAAAATTTGAAGTGAGGTTTGCCAACTTATTGTCCTTGGCATAACAACACTGAAGGGGCATTTTGTTGAACTCGAAAAATTTTTGAGGGCGCGCGTACGTAAGGTGTCCAGTCCACTCAGTCTCAGTCAGTGGCCATTGTTCGGTGGGTTCTTTTGTGTCTGAGAGTTTTCTTGTGAAACCGAAAACCCGTGCCTTGCGCATTAAAACTGCAGGACCTTCACTGCGGCTGTCCACAAAATCAAGGTCCCATGTTTTCTCAGTCTGCCGTTTTGTAACCTAAAATATACGGTAGGTATGTAAGTTTGCCCTTTCAAAAGCGGACCTTCGTCAAAAATTAGTTCCAGAATAGGATACATTCGTAATGCATCGCGTTACATACCTATATTCTTCTGAATTTTGTTCATACTCTGCCTCAAACTTTTATTGTCTTGTTTGCCCTGACTTCGAAGGTACTGTCTGCTGTGCCTGCGTACACTATATGAGGGTTACGTACGTACGTACGTATGTGTACATTAATATTGTTTATTTTATTATTTTCTCAATTTCAGGTTTCCATTTCTAATGGGCTTTTTTCGCAGCCTTTCGTTTAGGTACGGTAGGGCATGATTTTGATTACTCTATATTCTCTTTTCGTCTCTCACTCCCCATTTTTCTTCTCGCCGGGTTTTATTTTTTTTTGGGTGATATACTGATTCAATAATTTTCTGTCACGTTGCTTTTCGTTCAGTTACGTATTGCTAAGGCAGGTGTGGTCGTTGGCGCAATTGCTGTGGTCGTGGTCATGCCGGTTGTACTGGTAGTAGCTGTAGCCGTTGTTGTTGTCGTCGTTGTTGTTGTTGTTATTGTCGTTGCAGTAATCTACAAGTATACAACCAGGCATTGCAACACCCCCAACAACTACCATAGTCAACCGTCAGCACCAGCCGCAGTATGACTGCAGCTTCATTCTGTCTGGTATCTCCAACACAACCAGAAGTTTTTCCCATCATCACCGCAGACCACAATCCCTGCCCGAAGGAAGACTGTAGTGCAGGCTGCACTTGCAAGCTGCGACATCGACTAAGGGATCATTTACATATTACGTCACCGCTAGGGAGAGGGGGCTCCCTCCCTCCAACTGCCGAAAAGTGATGTCATGGAAGAAGATCTACCCCTTGCCAGCAGCCATCAGCTGGTTACGTAATATGTAAGTGATCCCTACCCACAACCATGGACAGACGTGTGTCGGTTGGTTGGAAGTGCAAGAACTACCACAGGCAGGGTTCATGGAGTACCAAGTGGCTGGCCATCACATCCACTGGAGGCAGTGGAACTGGAAAGAGGAAATGCGCCGTGCAGGGAATGTGGGGTGGCAACAGACTGAGCAAAGTGTCACTGAAATGCTACAAAGGCATCCTGATGGTGTCAAGGATAGTGCATTTGAGAGGCAGCAGAAAGTCCATCACTCGAAACAGAGTCACGGACATTGGATGTCCCAATCCAGAGAATGTGAGAACTTGTCCAGCAGCCAGCACAAGATCAATACTAACAGCAACAGCAACAACACCACCATCACCAACGACAATAACAACTACAACTACTACCACAACTAAAACTACTACTAGAGAGACGATAACAACAACAACAACAACGACGACAACAACAACGGCTACAGCTACTACCAGTACAACCGGCATGACCACGACCACAGCAATTGCGCCAACGACCACACCCGCCGCAACAACGAAAATCACAACTACTACGCCTTCAAGGAAGCAGCTACTCGTCGAACTAATAAAGCAACCACCACTACCGCCACCAAAAGTCCAAAAACATTTTCCCTTACCTCGTCCAAACTCCAACGGAGCTCCTTGCACATTCATACTTCAAGGAAGCTCCAATACATCCAAAACGCTTCCAGTGAAGAAACCCTGTCCAGCTGACTGCAGTAGAGACTGCAAATGCACCTTGAAACATGGTTCCCTCATAATCATAAACAGAGATTTATATAAAAAAGACGCTGGGTGGATATGTAAACAATATACTAAGACTGCATATTTATCACTTCATTCATATATTGCTGTTTCTACAACTGCATCTGGTAGTGCGCAGTGTTCAGTATACCTGGTCAATCCATCCGTACCAGGTAGTCCAAATCGACGGGGCATCCTGCGATGTGATCACGGCGTACTCACGCTGTATGGAATAACATCTCCTCAAGGAGACTCAAGCATTCGTGTCAGTGGAGTGAGAAAGATTGCATGCCCATTGCCGTTCGATCCCAAAAAATGCCGGCTGTACTCTTAGAAGTGTGTGTGTAGTGTAGTGTATGTACTAGAGCACAGCGAGTTGCATATCAAGGGCGTGCATGACTTTTTACGTATGCATATTGACATAAAAAACGATTGGGAAGTGGATATCTGAAACATAAATTATTACAAATTCAATTACGCAGAATAAGAAATCGAATTTGCCTCAGTTGAGCATTTCGCGTTTTTTATAAAGTAAGGTTAAGCGGGATTGGAGTAAAGAGTAGTACATGTGCATCCATTTCATTTTATGTTCTCATCGTACTCGTTCAGTTACGTATTGCTCATACGAGGAAAGTCTGGGTATTTGGACGAATACTACTCAGCCCGAACCGGTGCCTTTGCTTTATGCAAGAAGAGCAAGCTGAGATTCGCGCCTAACACCAACACTCATATCGAAGCCTTCCATGGCGATTTGAAGAAGCGTTGGCTCAACGGATCACGCGGAGCAAGAGTGGATAAGGTATCCGAGTACAGTACAGTATCTACGTATACGTATGCAATGTACAGTATGTATGTATGTTTGCATCTAGGTATGTACATACTGTATGCATGTGGTGTGCGTACAATATTCCAGCTTCACACACAAATCTCTTGTCCTTTTCGCTCACATTTCAGGCCATAATCTTCTTGTTTCAGGTTGCAGGAATGCGCCTGCTCACCCATTCCACATCGTACATACCGCTGGACGGACATTGGAGCTGGATTGGACTGGATCAAGGAGCAAGGTGCATTACGACCGATTAGAAGACCTGAGACTATATACAGGTCGGCTCTTAGGTGATGTGAAAAAAATGACAAAAAATGCAAACCGCGTAGGAACTTTTATTACAGTGGCAATCAGCACATTTTCCCTATGTCTTTTCATACACTCCAAGCACGTATATTTTATATTGTCACAGGCAACATTATCAATCAACTGAAATCAATAATCCAACGTACACGCGTCACACATCCAGGACTTATTCTTGGCTGGTTGTCTGGAAATGTTGGCGCAAGAGTAGTGATACCAGCCGTCGCAAGAATCGCACATTATCATCTTCTCCGACTTCACGCTTCCGCACTGTTTGCAAGCCCAGTTCTCCTTCAGCTCGGCGAGAAACTCCAGAACGATTTCGTATGCCCTTCCACTGAACAGCTTCCCCAGCTCTTGCTTGTTCCGATCCGCAAACAGACAATTGTCAACTGAAGTGATAGCAGTTGCAGAACACTCATACGACTATGGATACAACCTTGTAGTTCATGAGAAAGAGGCGTGTGTGTGTTGTTTATCCAGTCCCTGATCATTCAAGTCCATGAGATTTCTGACATCGTCACAGATGTAGGTGGTGGCCTTTCTCTCGCTCTTCAATGCCGCAATCAGAGTCACACCTGTAATGACCACACATGTCTCAAAAGCTCTGAAGACTATACCGGAAATTGGCTCACCCTCCACCAGGCGTCCAGCAATCCGATCTCTGTGCAACTTTGGCACACGCACATGTTGCAACTCGATTTCGTGGCCATGGTGAGTGATGAGAGCTTGCAGCAGCACAGCAAGTCCCATTGTCTCGAATTCGCACGCGCATCTCTGCTGTACACCGAACTCCTGCTTTGCATGACCCCTTCTTCATCTTTCGACGCCTTCGCTCTGCACAAATTTTCAAACAGATTCACGTACTGTACGTACGTATCTACATTTGATTATCCAATTAGCGCAATGTACTGTACGTATGTACACAGTACTGAACAGCACATACGCCTACGTATGAATACGGGTGCCTACCTATTATCCGGTACCAACAGGATCGCAGTATTCGCAGCAGACTGGCGGGAAGAAGAGGAAGGACAGCGTTTTGAAGGTCTTCAGCTGCAATAGAGAACGGGCGATCCCCTGTTCCCGGTACCGGATACAGGTATACTGTATTCATACGTAGGCGTATGTGCTGTTCAGTACTGTGTACATACGTACAGTACATTGCGCTAATTGGCTGAGTCAAATGTAGATACGTACGTACAGTGCGTGAATCTGTTTGAAAATTTGTGCAGAGCGAAGGCGTCGAAAGATGAAGAAGGGGTCAGTTGAGGAGCAGGAGTTCGGTGTACAGCAGAGATGCGCGTGCGAATTCGAGACAATGGGACTGTGCTGCTGCAAGCTCTCAGGTGCACTTCACCATGGCCACGAAATCGAGTTGCAACACTGTGCGTGTGCCAAAGTTGCACAGAGATCGGGTTGCTGGACGGCTGGTGGAAGGTGAGCCGATTTCCGGTATAGTCTTAAAGTTTGAGACATGTGTCGGTCATTACAGGTGTGACTCTGATCCCGGCATTGGAGGAGCAAGAAGCCACCACCTACATCTGTGACGATGTTCAGAAATTCTACTATGGACTTGAATGATCCAGGGACTGGATAACAAGCATACACGCCTCTTCTTCATGAACTACAAGGTTGTATCCATAGTTATGAGTGTTCTGAACTGCTATACTTCGTGACAATTGTCTGTTTGCAGACGAGGCGAGAGCTGGGAAGCTGTTCGGTGGAAGGGGCGTCAAAATCGTCTGGAGTCCGAGCTGAATTTTTGACTACAAACAGTGCGGAACGAAGTGCCGGAGAAGATGATAATGTGCATTCGACGGCTGGTATCACTACTCTTGCGCCAACATTTTCCAGACAACCAGCCAAGAATAAGTCTCAAATGTATAACTTTTGTACTGTATTGATTTCAGTTGATTGATATTTCGTGTGGTGTACGTGTGAATGTGCTGAGTGCACTTTTACTACGCGGTTTGTCATTTTTTCACATCACCTGGTCTCAGGTCTTCTAATGGGTCTCGTTAATCACCCCTTCCTCCCCATAAAAAATCCAATCCAGGCTCCATGTCCCGTCAGCGTATGTGGAATGGGCGCATTCTGACAAAACGAGAAGATTATGGCCTGAAATGTGAGCAAAAGCAGATTTGTGTGTGAAGCTGGAAATATACGTACACACACATGTACGGTATGCACATACCTAGATGCAAACATACATACTTACATTGCATCGTAATACGTAAATATACATACTCGCATCCTTATCACTCTTGCTCCGCGTGATCTGAGGCCAACGCTTCAATCGCCATGGAAGTTCGATAAGTGTAATACACACAATCTCACTACTTCTTGCATCAACAAAGGTGGGGTAATATTCGTCCAAATACTCAGCAATTCCACGGTCCTTTCATCATCTCGCAATCCCTGGATCATTGCGCTCCAGCCAGCGTCAAATTCTGAGCCAGGAAACTGAAATCATTCCATGTAAACAACCAGTGTACAGCGTCTACATCTGTACGCAGCACAGTGGACAGTCGTGCATGGCATGCACTAAGTACCTGTAGCACAACCTGCATCAGCTTCACTTTGACGACGGAGGACCGGATCGGAAACCACATTGATCAGTTTCTTCTTCCAGTTCCGCCTAAAATTTAAAGTCTGTGTGTATGTACAGTAGTTACAGTCATTCAAATAAATGCCACTCTTCGTACTTCAAATGCCACTGACAGAGCAGCCAATGAACAGTTCCACTGGGCTTGAAGATAGTGACAAAAACATCGTGAAAGAAGCTCTTGTCATCTGACATCAGGAACCGCGGTGACAAGTCAAAGCGCGGCTCGCCTTCTGGAGACAGCTGACGATCTACCAGCCGATAAAACATGTCCATGCTGTCTTCGATTCCTCCTTCGAACAAATGAAATGGGCAACTGCGACTCCTCAAATCCAAAATGAATGCCGAGTGCACAAACACAGTGCAAAATGACTACTGTACAGTATGTGCATCAGGAGTATAGGGAGTACCTTTCATATTCTCATCCAACACGGAGAAGGAGTAGAGCAGGTATTTGTACATGTTGGTGTCATGTGTGCTGTCCACGAAAAGACCGTTGAGACAGATTTCCTCAGCAATGTCTCCTGCCGCTGCGACATGATGAGGATGCAACAGGCAGCATCCATACGAGGAAAGTCTGGGTCAGCTTCGTTCTGAACAAAGTAGCGCACTCTGCTGCTGCTCGTTCAGATTGGTGTGCTCTGAATGTCGTCGGACTGAAAGTGATGCTTTCCATCATTCTCAGAAAACTCAATTAGCCGGAAGCAAAAGCGGCCGATAATGCATTGCATATGATGCGAGCCTGCTTATTTTTAGGCCTGGACGTTATCAGTA
This sequence comes from Epsilonema sp. ZAB3_2, assembly GCA_030247985.1. NCBI lineage: Eukaryota > Metazoa > Nematoda > Chromadorea > Desmodorida > Epsilonematidae > Epsilonema > Epsilonema sp. ZAB3_2. The sequence continues at coordinate 30,871 of JASAMW010001118.1, forward strand.
TATCGGGACAGTTTAACCAACTATGGATTCACATACAGCAAAGAGCAGACTTAGCTTACAGTCACACACAACGACTGATACAGCAAAACACGGTGCCGCATTTCTGGGACTGTCTCAGGTTGTATAGAAAGCAGGGGGCGACCTCACCGCATTGTAATAGCTTTTTTGTACCTGTTGGCCAAATGCATGCATACTGCCAATGCATTGATTCAATGGCATTTGCTCAACGAATTTCTCAGCTCGCAGCTATATCCATATTGGGGGTTCGCGATTCTTAGAGATCTGTACACTGGGAGAGATTGGCAGGAGACAGGACACTTTGCAAGGGTAGTCATACTGATACTACACACATACAGTATATACATGGTGAAGGTGCAGGTATGTATGTTTGTAATGTATGTATGTACTACCAAGGGTCCATAGGACTCAGTACGTGTGCGTACTAGGTAGGTATACGAAGTACATATACATACGCATGGACCGAAGGGGCTCAAGGCTAGGCGATTGTTGACAGGGTGACCCACTGCGACTTAGCACGACGCCGTCCAGCTTCCTTTCAGCTGGATACCGTACTTTGTGTGCTCTCGCTGAATCTTTACTCAAAAAATATTCCTCTTTCTATGGTTTTGGCTAATGGCTGTTTTTCATCCTTAACGCAATCAGCGTGCTCCTCTGGCTTTGGCTCCTCTGTCTCCCACAATTTCAACGAAAACTCATCCGTCGCTATCTTCTGACAATTCGATCAGCTCAAGTTCAGGTATGTATGTATACGCATGTTGGTGAGGATGTGATGTGCTGGGGCAGCTTGACATCCATAGGTCTGTTTATTTTATCTACTAGACTCGAGAGACTACCGAGGAAGAGCCAGAGAAAACTGCTTCTGCTGCATTCTATAGTGCTGAAACAGTGGAAGAAACTTAGAATCAGCATCTAGTTTATGATCGGCACCTGCATTCAATCACGACAGCAGATCTCAGTGGCCTTGCAGAGTTTTGTGACGAAGTACTTGGTTTGGACGGTATCTTTCTTGTCCGTATGCTGGCAGACAGTGTGAGCGAATTGGCGGCTGCGTATCTTCCGTGGACTCTACGACGATTACAAGGCGGAGGCAAGACGGCGAGCAACTGTCACCGAAGCCGTTAGCGGCAAAGAAGAACAAAAAGACGTTGATACTAGGTCTGCATCTGCATCTGCACCAGCCTCTCGCAATATCGCCTACGCCACCAGCCCTCGACCTGGGCTCTGGCCTGGACGGATGGGTGGCGTCAGATTCTATGGTGGTTGGACTATGAAACGCAGCAAGCACGTGTAGGATAAAAACCGTTTTGTAAGTATGCATGTACACACGTACATAACGATATATGTACCGTATTTTTGGGTGTATATCCCAATTGTATATCCCCGGTGTCCTGCCTAACCCCCCATTGGCAAAACATAAATTTTGCCCGGTGTCTTGTCCCTGGTGTCCTCATGACCGACCTGTTTTTCGTTCAGTTACGTATTGCTGTATATGTTAGGCAAAGCTTATGTATTTTATTTTGGCCGCGTCTAACCTAGTAACATTAATTTATGAAAAAATTGCGACAATATTGTATGCACAAAAAATCTTAGCTCGTAAAAGACAACTGCGACGATAAGGGGCTTTGAGTACATAGAGGGAATCAGACGAAATTGGATTCTGCTGCTAGCTTGGATAAAGACAGCTTACATTGACACAGTGAAGCAGGGAGAGACAGAGAAGACGAATTAAGATTCATGACTCTCTGATCCCTCGGGCTGATCCTCTTCCTGCCCTCCACTACTACTTCTCCTTCCTTCATCTCCTACTGGACTGTTTCTCCTCCTCCTCCTCTCTTCATTTCGGATCTCATTTCCGCCGCTCCTGCTGCTGTAGTTATTACTTCGTTCATGTAACCTACTTCGTTCAGAGTACATATTGCTGTATGTTTG
>JASAMW010001120.1:0-81526 GCA_030247985.1 Epsilonema sp. ZAB3_2
TGGCTGAGCGGAAGAAATTCTGTGTGAAGCAATATTCGTTCAATATTGCCAATCACATTATGACAAATGAGTAATTGGATCGTTGGAAAAAAAATGGGCAGAACAACGCATTTCATAATATTTATTTATAGTACCTCAACTGATTCAAAGACCCAGGTGTCGAGCTGTGAGGCATCGTCGCTGGCAAAATCCTCAAGTTCAGCGGAGTAAGTGTGCTGAAAGACGCGACCTGGTGTCGCACCTGGAACAAGAAGCAAAAAGTGTGGACCAGTTGCGCTAAAAGAATTAGGGGTGGTATACCTTTCACAAACATAGGCAAAATGTCCGGACTTCCCCAGGACCAAGTGAATGCGGATTGGTTGAAGACGGAGTCGAATTCTACTGGATTCTCCTTCCATCCCTTCGCGACGGCGCTGACATCTTCGTACAGACCGGCGATCAGTGCCACGTGACCCGGACGCGACTCGGTAGGCACTCGAGTGTGAGAGACGCCCCAACTTCCCACATTTCTCATCACATGCCTGCAACGTAGCACATAAGAAATAGACAGTGTTGCATAAAAGAGCACAAAAGTACATGGAAATGGCCATATATCATGTATTCCAAACAATAGCCTTCCAGGACTGGGAATTCTGCGCATTCAGTGTACCACCTACGCAGGTACATATGTACATACCTACACCAAGGATCCTTGCGTATATCATAAAATGTACATACATACATAAGTACGTACATTCACTACACAAACAGGTATTACGCGCACAATCAAATCCGTAAGTAAGTACGTACATTTATTTACTGGGGAAGTTTGAAACAGTTCGATTTTCTTACCGAAGATAAGGAGCGCGACTATTTCCATCCTTCTCTAGCTCGAAGAAAGATTGTGCTCTGAGTCCATCAGCTACGAAGAGAACCAGGCGTTTGGCCGGTGCTTCCTTCTCTGCTGAAGAAGCAAGAATGGGCAGCGGCGACAAACCTTGGATCACTGGCGAAGTGTAGACTCGAAGATGAACAGAAGGAAACGGCACGAGCCAACAGAAAAACCCAACACACCAACAACCCAAAAAAAAACCCCTAGACGTCGAAGATTGCTAACAGAAGGATAACGGGCAGGACGAGGCTCAACAGAAAAAACTGCCAACGTTTCATCTACGCCGCAAGCAACAGCCAAAAACACGAGAAAAAAACCCCCCGGGGGGGCGACGTATTTGCATTTCAATTCGGTGTCGGTTCATTATTTTATTTTTTTACGTTTTCAACTTTTTTTTTGTGGAAGCGCAAAATATCCATGGACAATAACTGCGCAGTTTACCGACTTTTAACTAAACGACGCAATACGCAAAGGCCATCGTTCACTTCGCATTACGCCCCATTCCTTTTTTCTTGCTCGTCGTAGGCAGTCGGTTTTTGGCTATCCTCAGAGAAAATGGACAGGGAAGAAGAGACGCAGCCGGATATGGAAGTCGAGGAAGAGGCGAAGATTAACGAGAAGATGGAGAAGAAGAAAGAGTCCGAGCTGGAGAACTGCTGCAGCGGCGGGAAGCACCAGCCGCCTGCAGCTGCCAACGCTTACTACAGCGAAACATTGGGATCGTCTTGTCACTAGCGCGCTACACACGTGGTGAGTAAACTCACGGTGAATTCACGGTGAGTTTGAACTTCGAGTTTCATTTTTCGTGAAGAGTATTCTCACTTGCTCCCAAGCGCGAAATTTTTCTCACGTGTTCACACGTGGTGCGAGTTTCAAACTCCCGATGAATTCACCAACCTCCCTATGCCTTATCACATACTTATGGGGAATTCCCCGTGAGTTTACTCACTTCGTGTGTAGCGCACTACTGTCACTGTCATCGACAGCAGCAGCGCCGATAAACGCGGGGGCTCGCTGCAGCAGCGGGAAAACACCATCATCATTTCATCATCCACAACAACACCATCGGGCCGCAGATGGCATTGCAAGCAACAATCATCATCATCAGTAGACCTGCTGTCTGCCATCCACGGCTGAATTACCGAGCCACCATCGCCAGCATCCGTCTACCTCAGTAAGAGCGACAGAGGAGCAGGAATTGAGTCCTCTTATCTGAACGCCGCAGCCGCCGCCAGTAATCGAGGCTAGGAACATGGCCTACTATCACCTATCACGAGAGACTGGGTTAGAAAAATGGCGGAGGAGGAGGAGGAGGAGGTGAATGGGTTGGTCAGCAACAAGATTATTTGGATTATCTGGATTATTTGGTTCTCTCAGGGATTTTTTAAGCAAGCAGAAGCATCATACAATTATCTCGCAAACTGAGATGAATTATTGTTGATCGAACGTGCGCTCATACGTACTGCGTCGTAGATATTTTTCGATGATACAGTAACAAATACGAAACAATATTATGTAACGTGTACCTACATGTGTAAACAATTTTGGTCACTCAAATTTTATGCTTAGTTTACTCACAGCTTATAGGGTAGCCAGCCACCAGGGCAAACCTTTTTGTAGCGGTGTACGTACACCAATTAGCTTGCACTAACACTGTGAAAGGTGCAACGACCCAATTTGATTACCACCATTTTGATTCATGCCTGTCTTTGCAGCTTTGTCACATCACAACATTTCGTGCACCGACTCCAATGTGTACATTGTCGGCCGTTCAGCAGGTTGCACTGCATGATGTACTGTTTCCCTCTTCAACTCTCTGATTTTTCTCGCCCCTGCCGACGTTAGCGCCATTCCAACAAACCATAGAGCCTGAGCGATTGTGACCAAACTAATGCCAGCACATAAGCCCAATTGCCCACCCGTAGCACTAATAAGCTGCCCAAATGACATGCGTTCTCTCCATTCAACAACTGAGAAGGTTTGCTGAGTGAAATAGAGATGTACGGAGATGAAATCTTTCTCCAAGTCGGTATAGTAATTCAAGCCGGATTCAAGCAGTTTTTGTTGCAATCGTTTGTATTTCGTCGGAGCTGGGAATCGACTCATGCTCATGTGTTGAATCAGCCGTATCTCAGTGCAGGCGATTTCACAAGTGTCGTCACAGGTATCCGATATGTTGCGCTGTATCTCTGTAATGGTCGTGTTCAGCTGCCGTTCCCAGCTGTCAATGCATGTCTCCATCTCCTCGGGTTCACAAGCCGAATGGTTTCCTTCCGCCGCAATGGGCATGCATCCGCATCGCTGCAGAAAATGATGCATTTGGCAGTCGCGTTCACACAACTTTTTCGAGTAGAGTGTGTCGTCGTCGTCATACCCATAAATCTACAAGAAATATTCACAGAAAATAAAATACATACCGACCGGTCATACTGTACTGTATACTTATCGTACATATTCCCGGTATATTACCCAGGGGTATACAAAATTGAGGAGTCCGATGGGGAGCTTATGACTAGCTTTACGTACATACATACTACACACATAAATAAACAGGTATACACGGCGCGTGAACATACGGGTCGTACCGTACCTTCAGCGAAGATTTGTCTGTTGTTTCTACGCAGGGTTTGGAATTGTCCCTCAGATAGAAGAAGTACTTGCCTCTTCCAGGCATTGTTGTGTTTTTCAGAATGCTGATACCGACACTGTGGTCAAAGCCTGGAGCCAAAGTCACCATGTCAGTTGCCCAGGCGCCCTCTGGGTATACGAAAAGCATCATGCCAAAGCTGAGATAGCGATTCAATGTTCCCGTTTCGTAGCTGTCTAAACGCGTGTTCAACAGCAGCTGCATTCCTGACTGGCGACCAGAGCGCGTCACATTTGGGTACTCGTCTCTTGGAAGCTCAATGGAGAAGCAATTTCCGTACAAGATGGAGAGTCCTTCCGTAGAGTACTGGCAAGGATTTTCAATTTGGATGCCTTCATACACTAGCATGTGAAGCGATGCATTGCAACCGTGTCCCAGTTGCATTAGCAGATCTTCGAAGGTGATGTTGTTGCCTTCTTCTCGTCTCCACCTGCTGTACTCCATCATCAGCGTCTTATCCTGGTGATTTTCGTCGTTGAATACGTAGGGATTGGCGAAATCGTAGCGAAACTGTCGGTTCAAGAAGGACAGGTGATCTTCAGTCAAATTGAACTCAGTTTTCGCCTTGGTCTCGTTTATACGATTGTAGTTGCAGAGATAAATGGCAGGGAACGGGAACTGATTACTGTTCGGCGCAGTACTATCTTCGAAGGTAGAACTAAGCCATTCGTCTTGATGAAAGTAGTCCTTGATGCTGTAGAAAATCTGCGGACCGATAATGGCGAAGCTAAAACTGACCACAAACAGCCAGAATATTTTTCCAATCCAGCTACGCACTGTGATCAAGTCCGCCATTCCGTGAAAACTGGTTCTTGCGCACCATTGTATAAACAGATTCTTCTTGTCCACTTCGGGATTGTAAGGAGTCGCACTGATAGCCTCTCGTATCATCTCAGCCCATTCATCATCGTCACCTGGGTGCACCGACACGGATGTGAAGCAGTCGGAGCAAAAACATGCATCTGAACTTACTAGGAACCTAAGGGAACCATTTTTTCGCACTCTAATCCACCTCAGTAGAAATTTCTTACTAAGCCCAAATGAAAGGAAAATGAGGCAGAAAAACTTACTAACTCTAGTCCTAGTAACTTTTCAAGAGGGCAAAGGGCAGGCCACCTGCGACTGCCTCCGGCCCTTTCGTCTTTGTCTCGCTAATCTGGTCATCCTTTTGTCTTTCCGCCCGTGTCTGCCCTGCCTCTTTCTGTGCATGTGCTGCAAAAATTTTTCGTCCCTTCTTTGCCTGCGATTTATCCTTCAGTTTCTGGCAAGAACGAAGACCAAGACCCCCATTTTGTTGTGCATTGTACCTGCATGCATGGCTTGATTAGGCCTACCCAATCACGCAATGCCAATATTTTAGTTGACCAACAAGCGCAACCAATGTTTTTTCTGCGTTTTATTCTTGTTTTTCAGCCGCAAAGTTACCACCATTCTTTGTGTAGAAAGAAAGGCCTACATACGTACTGTATATTATTGTACTCAAGCTAGACCCAGAATTGCAAAATTTGGCAGCACACTATGTAAATGCCCAGCGGTTGAAAATGAGACGTACAGTATACAAAAGTTTTATTATGCAAGTGTATGTATGTAGGCCACATGCTACATACGTACATGCGTTCGTTTGCTGGCATATTGCGCGAAAAACTCAGGGGACCATTTTCGGTTTGAGGTTTTTTCAGGTATATTCTGCTTTCTCTGTCTGTCTGACAATTTGACTGGTCAAGGTTGGAGCATTTTCTTGCCTATTACGCCTCCTGAGCGGCGAGGCGAGTCAGATTAGCGGGAATGGAAAAGGGTGGCCGGATTAGTGAGACAAAGACGAAAAGGGCCGGAGGCAGTCGCAGGTGGCCTGCCCTTTGCCCTCTTGAAAAGTTACTAGGACTAGAGTTAGTAAGTTTTTCTGCCTCATTCTCCTTTCATTTGGGCTTAGTAAGAAATTTCTACTGAGGTGGATTAGAGTGCGAAAAAATGGTTCCCTTAGGTTCCAAGTAAGTTCAGATGCATGTTTTTGCTCCGACTGCTTCATGTATCGCCCATTTTGCGAGGAGGCGGAAATGGAAGAGTAGATCTAGGCGACGCCATACTGGTACAAGACTGAATTGGCTATTAAATTCGAGTTTAGCTAATTTGCATGCGGTAGCAAGCAAGGAAGCTGCTACAAGCTTTTAGAACACGTGGATAGCTGTTGGCATGCCATAAACATGCGTCCGCTCCGCACTTAGTTTGCCAATCTGTGAGCTAAGCTTGCTGTGAGCACTAACGTCATTTCACTTCAATGCTCGGAACATACGTACATACCTATCCATGAAATGTACCATAAAAACAAGTTTTTCACAATGTTTTGTCTTAATTCCTTTAGTGTTGGACAAGCCACATCTGCTCCTGTATGTAGACATTCTGCAGCATTGCACGCGTTGCACGTCCAAATGAAATGCACATACTGTAGCAAAAAATGCGGCTAAAAAGAATGCGCATGTGACGGAGCCATTTTCCGAGGAGGCTGAACTTTTTTAGGACGAACCTTCGGCCTCACGTTGTACGTCAATTTTTCTGGACCATTAGCTACGAACCAAATTATCCAAAGTAAAAGTTGCATCCAGACTGTACGTAATTAGTCAGCTCTTTTCATGCGTGCAATGTAAACGAGTAATATTTTGTATTTTTTCTATAGGCAACGTAGAGAGGCGCCGTAGGTACCGATCGATTCCTCTCGTAAAGACGCGTTCAACGGTATGCCTGGTGTTGAAAATACCCAGCGGTTCCTTCGGAACACCCAAATCGCATGGTTCTTATGGTGTTCTTTGGCGTGTCGTACTGCGCCGAATACAGGAGCTTTGGCGTTGCAGTTTGGTGTACATGTAGAGGAAGGATTGTTCTTTATTCACATTATGACGGATCACTTTTATCTTGCACACAACGGCTACGACGAAGCCTCAAAGTTGGCTCCCAAACTATAATGTGAGACCTTAATATTTTTTCTTCCTACGTTTTCAGTTCGAGGAATTTTGGAACGAAACGAATAGGCGCGCAACGCAGAAAAATATTGTAACTTTTTAAAGTTCCCTTCGCATTCCGCCCCATTTCTTTTTCCTTGCTCGTCGTAGGCAGTCGGTTTTTGGCTATCTTCTGAGAAAATGGACAGGGAAGAAGAGACGCAGCCGGATGAGGAAGTCGAGGAAGAGGCAAAGATTCGGAAGAAGAAGAAGAAGAAAGGGGATAAGAAGCTCCAGTTTCTCGATCAGTCCACTCAACAGACACCCAGCGATCAGAGCGTACTTTCCATTTCTACTACTGGCAGCCACGCGGAACATCGAGTCTTGAACCAAATTGGAGCAAAACCGTAAGATTTTGGCCTGTGGTCTAAAACTAAAACAGTCTAAAACTATTTCGATCAACCTGCTGTATGTAGGCTATTTCTTAGAAACTAGGTGGACTATTTTCTATACAGGGTGTATCAGAATTTACTCTCCGGATGTTTGTGCTTATAACTCCACAACGGAGCGTCATTTTTCACTGCGGTCTTTTGCAGTATCTAGCCAAGGCTTCAACGCGTACGCAGGCAAAATTTCAGCCCCGTAGTCCCTCTACCAAGGAAGTTATGAAGGCTCAAACTTTCGGACACAGAAATTTACGTTTTTTTCACTATGGCGGAAAAACCTGGATTTAAGGACAAAGTTAGCACTCCGCAGCTGAGTTTTCAATTTTTCTTCATAATACCGCAGCAGAATTGGTTCTGCCGCATCCTACATAGGATATTGAACATGTTTTGAAAATATACTAGCTTTGGAATGGTAGAATATGCTCTCCATTGTGGTAGAATAGTAGGCAAATCCTCGATTTCTGAGGACAGCCTTTTTGAGCTGTTTTGAGCCGCTTCCTGTTGGCCTAGAAAGTTGAAATTTTGCCTGCGCAAACTTTGAAGCCTTGGCTAGATACTGCAAAAGACCGCAGCGAAAAATGACGCTCCGTTGCGGAGTTATAAGCACAAACATCCGGAGAGTAAATTCTGATACACCCTATATTTTCCACAACATTTTTTAGTGTTGACCAAGTAAGTGGGGACAAGAGTCAAGTCAGCTCACTGACATACTGGAAAGAGGCACACGCTGAGCTAGCTAAAGCGAAACGCGGTCGAGATGTCTCTCCACGTACCCAAGGTTCTCCTAGCAAGAGTGGTCGGCCTGAAGCGTCTTCCACTGAGTCAGCTGGACATGCAAAGAGCACAAGCAAAACCGGGGCAACACCGGCGACAAAAAGCGAATTGGAGCGAATTTGCGACGCAGAGTTGAGCATATCGAAGCGCGCCACCTGGGGCAGCTCTTTGGAATTCATCTTTGCGGCCATCGCCTATGCAGTTGGACTGGGTAAGAGTTTGCTCTTCAAAAGGTCGTGAACCACGGTATAGTGTACAGTACATACGTATAGCTGTATGTGTATTATAGTCGATCAAGAATTTGGATAACATTATGATGGTACATTATTGCGTGGTAATTCGGGTCACCCGAGCGTATCTTTTGTTGGAATGGTACAAAACTAGTGAAAGGTACCGGTGATAAATAGTGAATACTGTCTCGAAAGGTATCGATATGATTTGTCCCAGACTCGTCCGAATGCTAAAACCAAATAAAAGACCGAATTTGCTCCGGATTTCCCGAATTTGCCAAATTATCGGCACCGTTATAACAGCTGAATTTTCTCTTGAAGGAAACGCATGGACTTTTCCTCGTCTCATGTACGAGCATGGCGGTGCAACTTTTTTGCTGGCTTACGTACTCTCTCTGGTGTTGGTCGCGTTTCCTGTCCTGTTTTTGGAGTTGAGTTTGGGTCAGTTCACGAGTTGTGGTGTGGTGAGGACTCTTCGAAACATGAGTCCGGCCTTCGAAGGACTCGGCGCCGCTATCGTTCTGGTCACTGGAATGATCGCCATCTACTACAACGCCGCTGTCACCTGGTGTCTCTACTACACTGTTGCCAGCATGAAGTCGCCCATGCCCTGGCAAAACTGCAACAATACTTGGAATACACCGGTGAATGCGCGGTTCACGTTACGTAGCATATGCACGCACATCCCAAACAGTGGACCTACCTATCCTCGCTCATATAATAACAAGCAGCTTATAAAAAGGCAACCATTCTAGGTGTGAGTGGAGGAGTCTGAAGGGCTGATATTAATGATTAGCAGCCGTTTGTCCTGAGGGCCAAACAGGAGTGAAGCCCTTACAATTAGCAGTACGTAGAGGCTGGTGTGCTGTCTTTTGGAAGTAGAGATGCTGTCTGAGCGGCAGATATTAATGATTACCAGCCGTTTGTCCTGAGGGCCAAACAGGAGTGAAGCCCTTACAAGTAGCAGTATGTAAGGGCTGATAAATGTTAGTAGAAGAGGATGCGTGCGGTATGGAATGGAGAGTTGAGTTTTGAAGTTGTATTTTCGGATGGGGAAATTTTCGGACACATGTCTGACCTCAATGTGCATGCACGCACAGCGACATTTACTGTATTGCATATGAATGTACTGTAGACTACGTATGTAGGAAAGACGGTAAAATTCGGACGTTAAAATTTTCGGACAGAATTTTTTATCCGAAAATTTCCACCGTCCAAAAATTTCATCGTTTACAGTAATAGATCGGGCCCGTGGGTCAAGTAGGGTTGCAGCATGCAGCAGTGAAAAACCTTTGGGTCCCCCAGGCAGATGCGGATGGGTAAAGCAGGTTTGTAAGCAGAGAAAAACGGTGGGCAAAATCGGAAGTACGGTATCAGGGGACACAGCACCATATTGGTCACATATTCACAGTTTCGTTGACATGAACACTTCACGCTAGCAATCTAAACATGAGCCTGTGAACTGCTCTGCAACTGAAGGTGTTGTTGCTTTTGTGCGCGTTTTTTCAGTTTCGTTGACTCTAAGATTTTTAGCAATACGTACTGCACATGGAAATATACTGTACATACAAAAAATTCGTACGGTAAAATTTTCGGACAGAATTTTTTGTTCGAATTTTCCGAAAATTTCCTTCTTCCGAAAATTTCCCCGTTTACAGTAATAGATCGGGCCCGTGGGTCCAGAAATTGTACAGCTATCAGTACTGTATCTGCTGCAGAACTTCTTTTCAAAATTACCTGCTTTTTCTCTCCTGCCATTTGAGATGTTCTTCTTCCACACTTTCCAGGCATTGTTTTATTGAATCGCTCTTGAACACGCACTCCTTCCAAAAGAGAGTTCTCCTTTTGAATTGCTGTTGAAGATACGATCCTTTCAGAAGAAAATCATTCCCTTTCTCACTGACTATGCACAATTTTTCCCCTGTGATTCTTCAATGCAATAGCGCCGCCGCTCAGCAACAGAGCAAAAGCACAAAATAACTCTAGTCTGTGACGTGTCTCAATTTTCGTCGCATTTTTATTTTTCGTATGCAAATTCCACTCTTTAACACACTGTTCTTTTCATGTAAATTATTTTTGGCTCTACTGTCGACATTTCCTATGCAAATTACTCCCCAAACCACATGTTTTTTCTCTTCGCCTTGCATGCAAATTAGTCCCTCTGAGCTCAACTACTTATCCTGTGTTTTCGTCTTTTGCCCAGTTCGTCGCGATGGTGTAGGCGATAGAGCTTTCGTCTTCTACTCCTACGGGGAGCCGGTGTGAGATTCGAACCCGGGGCCGCCCAAATTTTTCCCAAAATGTAAACGAAACAAAAACAAAACTTTAGGTTCTCTAAAACGTCAACGAAACTTCATCATGGGGCGTATCGCCGCCACATACGTAGGATCGCCAAATTGAGAATTTGAAATTTGTCCTATACCTACACAGTACGTAACCCTATCCTACAGCATACTACGTAGGGTCCCTATACCCGTATGATTAAGGCAACTCAACGTAGTAGCCCTTACGGCGAGGCCGTAAGGGCAAAAACGTGAATTCCGTGCGCTATTGTAGGTGTGCTTCACAATACCTGACTATCAACGGTGCGTTGGAACGAAGGAAGATCATAGATGGTGGCTGAAGCACCATTGCTACACTGACGCAACCATCGTGCAGTTTCTTACTCACTTGGACGCCTGTGCTATGCGCGCTCCCCCATGGCCTCGTGACAAAAGTTGCGACGTCCTACTAGACTTTGACATTTCGACGCCGAAGCATTTCACAGCTCTGCCTCCGGAGTACACGTTGAAGATCTTTCGCGTGTTTGACAAGTGCACGGACAGTTGGCGCAAAGCGGAGAAGCTGAAGAAGATGGAGGACCGTGACTTAGTACCGGTGCGTCTTGATCTTACGTCCGGCTCGCAGTACGAGGTGCAACTGGCAGTGGCGACGTTGCTGTGCAGAAGCGGATCAGACCATCTCATTTCCCAGTGGATCATGGACTACTGCGCCAGAGGCACGTGGAAGACGCTGATTGCCTGTGCTCGCGATGTGATTCGCCCCAGGGAGTCATTCAGTAGCGAAGAGTTTCTCAACGCCCACCTGTTCAATGCCAACGCGACTCTCAGCGACATGAAGGGCTTCCACTGGCCGCTTCCAGTCATACACTTGGTGACCACGCTGCTCACTTTTCTCGCGGTTCTACGCGGCCCCCAGTCGATGGGAAAAGTGGCATTCGTGACCGTATCTATTTCCCTTCTGCTGCTGTTGGTTCTGCTTTTCTACGTGATAAGCTTGGAAGGCAGTGAAATCGGCTTCGAGGAGTATTTCAACACGGATATCTGCAAGTTGGCCAACATCAAGCTCTGGTTCAACGCCCTTAGCCAAGCGATTATTTCCCTGAGCGTCGGGCAGGGTTGCTACCATACCATGGGGTCTTTCAATAGCTTCAACTATGATTTGCTCACTGGATGCATTATCATAGTTCTGGTAGACACCGTTGTCAGGTATGTCAGTCAGGACAAACTGCTCCAGATCCAAGCCGTGCGTGCACTATCTATTTATTTGTACAGCAGAGTTCTGTTTGTTCTTTTGCAGCTTCTTGGCGGGTTTCATCTTTTTCGGAGTGATCGGTTTCATAGTTCATTCTGTGGACGCGAGAGAGATTGAGGATGTGGCCTGGGGTTCTACTGGTATCAATATGCCATTCGCTGTACTGGGACAGGGTTTGACGGCAGTAGATGGTGGTCAGGCCTGGGCCGTCTGCTTCTTTTTCTGCTACGCTCTGCTGGCACTGGACACGCAGTTTGTGCTGCTAGAGACATTTCTCAGTCACCTGTTCGACGAATTCAAAGATCTGCGCAAAATCCATTGGATTGTCTTCCTTATCATTGCCCTAATATGTGAGCGAAACAATACCCATCTATGCCTTCATGGGTGCGTACATATACAATGTACTGTATGTTTTCAGACTACTGTTTGGGTCTACCGTTTTTGTCGCGATACGGCGCCCGCATGTGGGATATTGTCAACGACGCCTTCTACAGCCTCACAGTGCCAGCTTTTATCGTCCTGGAGACGATCCTTGTCGGATACATCTACGGATTCAGGAACTATCTGCAGGACATGCGATTGATGTTCGGTTTTGCTCGGGATGAGAAGCGGCTGCTTTCTGAGTGCAGCACCCGGCAGCACAACAATGCGGCGGAAGCGAAGTGTTGCGAGTGCGAATGCAGCCTCAGCAAGAAATTGTTCCAGTCTCCTGCGCGATGGTACTGTAACCTTTCCGTGTTTGGAATCGAAGTTGTCAAAATGCATCGCCACCCAAAGGGAAAAATTTTTGTAATATTTTGTATGTATTGTACATGTATAGGTACTTTGTGGCAGCGTTCTTGGTGACAGTGCCCATTGGAGTCGCGGCCATCTGCATACTGAACCTGCTGTTCTCAAAGGACGAGTGGTACCAGGACTCAACGGGAACCAAGGTCATTTACTGGCTCATCAACGTCAGCGTTTTGCCTCTCTGCATAGCGCCTTTCCTTATTCGGCGAACTCTGGTCCAACGGCAACCTATAAGCTCACTGTTCAAGGTCACGCCCAAGTGGGGTCCAGCTCTGAATTTGCACAGAATGTCTGACCCGCGATACTCGGAAACAACCACGACTAAGGACGACCAATCAGTGTGGCATTCACGTCTGAGCGAGGAGAAGCAGCAGGCCGAGAATGTGGAAGAGTGGTGGAGCAATCGAAGCAATCGAGAAGAAGAACCGACGCAAACGAGCACAAGCAGTGAGTGAGAAAGCTCCCCCGTTTTTTTATTCGCTTTTTTCTTCGTATGGTAACATAGGTTTAGCTCCAACAGATTACTAACAAACTATCTATCTAGTCAACCATCAGATCGATTTAGTGTCTCATTCCCACTGCATTTTTCGCCTGAAAAAGGAATAAAAATAAGCAGGTACTTGCTCAATATGTATAGATGTACAAATTCAATCAATATGATACATAAGTTAGGTACATATTTTTACACTCGGTACTTATTCACACCAAGTGAAACGCAGAGAACGCCAAGTCTTGAGCTATGCCCGTATTGTCGCTGACCTGCAAGCAAAAGTTCACACACACTAAATGCAAAATATGCACTAATTAGTCAAACAAAATACTAACTGTAGCAGCTGCAATCAAGTCCAACCGTTTTCCTGAAGTTTGCAAATCGTTTCAAGGCGTCCATACGGCGCTCCATAAACTCCCACGTGGCATGGAACTCTTCCGACGTATCTTGAAGCATAAACAGCTCAGTGGAGACGTATACGGCCAACAGACTCAATCGCTTTGAATACCATGACATCTGAAAGCGATCAAATACTTCTTGAAAATTGAGAAAATGCACAAGCACTAATATTATAGTTCAAGACATGATCCAATGACGTCGTCTCACATCTGTCGCTTTGTCTCCAGCTGCTAACCAAATCGAATGCGGCACACGAAAAGAGAGGGAGAAACCAAGCGACACATTGGTCGGTAATGCTAGCACAGCTAAAGCCTGAAGTATTTGTCATATTCTCTGTAGTCATTCATTGCATTGCAAATACCGTAAGTACACATACACACATCACCCACCTACCCAATTACCTCATCCCAGTTATGCCAATAGGGTTGCACCATCTCCAGTCTCCATCGCACAGCTTGAGCAACAAATGCAGAGGTTGAAGTTTTTCTGAAATTGCCCCCCACCAACCAAGACAGTCCAATCACATCTTGTAATCTCCAGTAGTTACAAAGCTCACCCTGTGTTGCTCTGCAACTCTGTCATCTTCTTCCTGAGTTCCAGGTCGCATTTTCCATAGAAATGGGCGATGAGAGCCACTGGAGGATCAGGAAACAGCCCATGAGCAACCGATGGTAAACCCAGAGATAGGGCGCCGGCAGCTACCGACTCTTCTGTCCATCCAGACAACGGCACATGGTCCAAGGCAGCCTCAAGTATCTTTCTCTTCGTCGTTTCTACAGTTTCAGCAGAAGTTTCTGCAGTATGACACCGGCGCTTCAAAGAGCGCCACATTGCTGCATTACTTCGCAAAAGTTGCCGGGAAAGTTTCGCTGCAGTTCTCGTTGTCATCTCCTGTCACAATGCGGAGAAAACATTTCATTACAGACGAATACTCACTGCTACTGGAGTTGAGCAAAAGCAATATCAAAACTGGACAGACCATTACCACCATCAATCAAAGAAAGACTTTCAAACTTCTTTATCCGTTCAACAACGTTCTGCTCAGTCAGGCAAAGGCAAGATTATGTTTTGTTGCATAATGAGACCAGTGGAGAAGTGCTCCTTTCATACTGAGATAGTATTGTGCATAAGAAAGAAATATATGCATGCCGTGGTCATCTGAGCTGTATTGAAGCAAAGTCACTGCTGTATTTTTTTCTTCAATTAGAGATCAATCTTCGTCCAACCCGCATTTAGTTGAGAAAGGGCTGGCGTATATCGTTTTCGTAAAGCTGCACCAACTCCTGGAACACACACATATAACACATCTCAGACGTCGGCACGGTGTTCAGTTCAGGGTGGGGGTTTCTCAGTGGGATTTATCATGTTAGCGTTGCGTAGCTGGAGCCAACATATAACTGGTCGGTCCTTTCTGATTTTGAAATCTCACGTTGTATTGCTCCAGGTTGATATTGATAACGCACTGCTTAGTGCTCGCTTCCTCTGTATCCACCTCCATCGGTTGCTGATTTTGGTTTTGGCCCAATTGCTGCTGCTGTCTCGGCATTCCTGCACAAAGCGTATACACACATGCATAAAACCCTATGCACGACATTTGTCATGTACATATACTGTAGGTATAGGCTATAATCTTATCAAAACCATCAGAATCGGGAGCTTACTGAGCACTGGCAGCTGTCTCTCATCCAACGCCATCTCTACTTTGTGGTCCTTCAATTAAACAATGTAAATTACGCACAACAGAATACATACTGTAAAGCTTCGTGTATAACCCCGGGGGATAACAATCGCTAGTCACCAATTCGAGGGGATTATACAAGAGGCCAAGCAAAATATGCCAAATCATCACCAACATGCTTATTTTGCATTATTTACACGTTCAAAAAATTTTGTTAGGGGGAGAAAAATCGTTAGTCGCCAAATGCAGGGGTATACGGTCATAGTAAGTTAGGGCGTCATTACGACCCAGTTCATGGTCCTACGCCCCAAACTTGGGCGGCTAGGGGCGTAAAATTTTCAACCCACCTTCGCGGAAAAATATTCTCTGAGCTTGTAATGATGTAAAAACAGCGGGAAAAGGCGATTTATGGCATAGTTGCGACTGCGATAGTAGGAGGTCGTTGCTGGGGTCACTCTACCACTAATTTCTGCTGCATTTCTTCCCCCTCACTTGTCGCAAGCATACCCTTTATACCTATGTAGGTACCTACCTTTTGTGTTATCGATCCAGCCCTTGCTTCATCCCGTCTTGCCTACGTACGTATGTACAGTATCTATCTACCTACATACATAATGCCGATGTATAAATGTACATACTACTTGTTTTGAGTTTCCAGCATTGCCCTGCAATGACATTTTAGCCAATAAATACTTTGTGGCCAAGGTAGCCTCAGAAGCTTGGAAAAAGCATGATTTGGACCAATATAAGCAAAAAAAATTTCCCGGCCCCCGGACCCCCGCTGGGGGCTCCCGCCCCCAGACCCCCGATTTGGGGGGCTTCGCCCCCCAAACCCCCATTGGGCCTCCTAAATTTTACGCCCCAAAAATTTTAGCCCACCGTATACCCCTAGGGGGTTATACACGAGGGGTTACATACGAAGCTTTACAGTATCACTTTTCCCAAGAGTGCGCACAATACATTTGCACAGTAGTAGTACCTGCGTTATGCATCAACAAGCAAGTACATAGTTGTTTGTATTGTACCTTGATGAGGAATGATATGTGGAACATGTTCTCGACGGTCTTTCCGAATGAGTCCGGATGCAGAACAGCCCGGAAATAGTCGACGGATCCGTGCGCCGTGCAATGCGTCTGCAGCAGCTGTACAATCTCGTCCACAATCTCCGTCGTCTTCTTCTCCTCCCGCTCTCCCGCCTTCACCACCTGCACATTACCACCATGAAGACTGTATGGCCATTATTTCGGGCCACCCTCATCGAACACAGTATTACTTGGTATTCTCTCGCTTGACCGGGAACAAACTATAGGGTACAGTGGGGTAAATCCCGGACACCTAAGCTTTTCTGAACTTGCCGCTTCAGCAAATGATGAACATGGTAGCTCATTTGAAAGAGGAGAGTTCAAGGAATCGATTGGTAGAATACTTGCCTCAATCGGTCGTCTTATGGTTGCTAAGAAGATATACTAGGTGTCCGGGTTCACCCCACAGTACCCTATATATTCCACTTTCACGCATGATTAGTTGATGAGCTGAACTGTGCTCTTGTACCCGACGCTGAGCCTCTTTGGGAGGCGGCAAGTCCTTGAATCTGGCTCCGCGCTCCCTTTTCGTCTTCTCCTTCCTCGGCAGCTCACCAGGATCGAACGCACCCTGCCTGTAACAAAGAAAAACTGACATTCATCGTAGGCCGCATTCACATACCTATTTTAATCAACGACGTTCAAGCAAGCTCCGCAAAGAACACGGGCTCAGAGTTACTGTTCTCTCTTTTCATAATGTATTCGAAGTCGGAGGCATAGAGTCTGGCCAAATATATTTGCCATGGAACTTAGCGCGTCTTGCGCACTTTACTGTACTCTGGAAAAAATAGGAGTACGGAGAGCACGGATGGAAATCCGTGTTTGGTTTTCCTTTCGAAGAAGCGCGGCAAAGTTTCATAGTGAACTACTCTGGTGGACAGACCATGACCATAATATTTATGAATGTTAGTTTGCGAAGATAAAAGCCACCCGAAACTAAACTATGTATGTACTGTACGTGTGGTGTATGTTTGTAGGGTACGTACAAGTATGAGATGCGGGGGACTTCTCGCATCATGGAGTAGGCGAAGCGTCCGAGTTTGGCCCAGTGCTCTTGGTTGAGTTTGTTCTTCACGTTTCCCTCCGCGTCTTCCCCTTCCGGTGTCCGACTAACGTCCGAGTCCACATCCTCCTCTTCCTCCTCCTCCTCTTCCACGTTGTTCTGATTGCTTCTCCCAGTCAGATAGGTAATCTGTGTGAACAGAGCAGAAATGAAACCAGGCTTCTCGACTATGTCACTCTAGTCGGCTCTGGTTGATTGAGAGGTGATTGAGGCTCTGGCTGATTGAGAGGTGCCAAATAGTAGGCGACCTCTTCGAGGCTAACCGGCTAGCTGTCTCATGATCAATAGGGGAAATTGTGTGACTGAGGTCATCCAGGTGTGTAGTCTAGTCAAATGGTTAAGGCACTCGCCTGGAACGCGAGAGGTCCAGGGTTCGATTCCCTGGCACATCTGGCAAATTTTCCTTCTCCACTATGGAACATAGAGCACATACAAATAAAGGGAAGGCTTCGCTGTACCATTTTGTCGGCAAATTCATTGCAATCGAACGCCCGATCAGTCGACTTCATATTCTTGGCGCAGTTCAAAGTGAGATCCGATAGATCTTTCAAGTTCTCGACATCTGCTCGGTTTTCTTTCACCCATTGAACTGTAGAACAAAACAACACGCAGCCAGTGATATAAGCACTACAGTCAAGTAATGAAAATAATACGTAGTAGAACCAACCAACGGCGATTGCTTACTTCTTCGATCTTTGGTGATTACATTCAGGTTTTTCTTAGCCGCCTTCGTCACCGATTCCAGAGAAGGGTTATTTTTAATTTTCAGCTCTAAAAGACAAATGCAATATCGTATGCGGTAACGCGATTGGGTTGGTCGATAGCGACCCCGCGGTATTTAGTGAAAGTTTGGATCGGTGTTTGCGGGGTCGTCGACCTTGTTCACAATCATCTGGGAGCGAAAAAGGAGCGAGTGAAGAATTGACAACAACTGAAACGTCGACGACCCCGCAGACACCGATCCAAACTTTCACTAAATACCGCGGGGTCGCTACCGACCAACCCAATCGCGTTACCGCAAATCGTAAAGGCTCCGCATATCGTATAATCGTAAATCGCATGAGGCTATGCGCAGTATTTATTATAAGCTATGAGAAAAATACGACAGATTTGTCTGAAAGTTCTTTTTATCGCGCCTAATAAAGATATCGCGATGTCGTCTATTGCATGCAGCTCTGAGAAAATGGGTGGGCCTACACACGTACGTACCTGTCACAACAGTCTTTATTTCTTGAATATCCCCGCCAATATGCAGTCTCTTTCTCTCTGTCTCCTCCGTATCAGGCATAGGCGGATTTGCTGCGAAGCCTTCCTGTTCTTCTTCATTCAATTCTACCTGTTGTGGAAGCACTTCTTCGTCAGTGTCGGAGTTCGAGTCGGATTCCTCGCCATCTTCCCGGCTCTGAGTCGAGTAGTTTCCTGCTCCCTGCAGCATCGATTCCTCCACTTCTCCCTCGACCGTTCTTCCGCTTTCTCCTGATGTCCGACGGCTACTTCGACGGCTCATCCTTGCTTCACCTTCTCTCGCCTTCCAACAATCTTTCTTCTTGCTCTGACTGACCGACTGTTCTTTCTTCTTTTCTTTTCCTCGGACCCGGACCTCTCACCTCGCTCGATCCAAACGAAAACAAACCTCGCGCCTCGCGCCGTCGTCCGTCGCGCTGGCGCTCGAGCGCGATCAAGATTCAAGGACTCCTAGACCGCGCACTTACACAGTGAAATATGGTGTTTGTTTAGGTGTCCTTGGCGTGATAATTGCATAGACGACTAAAAATATATGAACGTCTGTAAACATTGTGGACCTGCTTGATTGCTTTGCGCGCTCTAATCACCAAAGGGCGCCATAGGCTCCAGGCTCGGCTATACTTGTCCTTTCTATTATGCACACACATACACGCAAACAGGATCATATATCCTATTGGCATATCAACATGCAAAATGCCAAACAAGTGAATTGCAGATGCTAGATTTATCCCTCCGATGCCACGTTTCGCTTCATTCCCTTTTGAGCAAATCCGTACACTGCAATGCTATCACATCACCCGACCCTTGCTGTGCAGAAGCGGCAAGTTCTGGCGCAGTATTTCTTCATGAATGCTCGAAGGCGCGCATAGTAAGTGCCGCCTCTTCTGGCCATATCGCACAGTTTACTGGATCTCCAAAACTTGCAAGATCTCGTCTCATCCTTGCAATCTGGAACCACCCATTAGTATATCTGATTATTCCATTTCGATTCGATCAATATGCGTACACGTGCGAATCAAAGGATGAGGATAGAGTACGTATCGTCAGTGCACGGCAAGTACGTGTGGCATAAGAATCCGACCACCAAACAACCCATAATTGTCCATTTGAGCTTACAGACTCACCAATCACCGTTCACTAATACCAAAAGTGCGACTTTACCCGTGTACAGGCAAAATAGTGAATCCAATAAACAAAACACAGGCAAAAATATGCCTGAAATACACTATGACATGATGGCACGCTAATAAAAAGCGAATAGAGAGAACTAAGTTGTGGCACCTTCTTTCAAAATCTGAAGCACCGTTAGCCGAAGAAAGTCTGGCACTAATTAGAGAGTACGTAACTAAATAGTTTTTGTCTCTCTTCAGCAGAGATTGCAAGATTTCGGGCAGGTTGCCTTCAGCCACTCCGAAAAGGCGGTGTCATTTCTTCTGTGCGGATTGTTGCAATGCGTGGCGCAATCCGAAGCTTTGTCAAAACAATCTTCCGCCTCACCAGAAGCACCCGTATCTTCATCTTCGGCATCTGAAAATAGTGCACGGCAAGTGCCACCGAAATGGAAACCTTAACCTGGGTGATCACAGAAAGCAACGAAGCGAGAAGCTCGGTAGGCAAAGCGTACAAGGAAGCGTGACAACTGAGAAGCACGACTGAGACTGAGACTGAGAAGACTGAGACAAATAAACCGAACATAAAACAAGTGAACTGGTTATGGCTGTTTAGATTTGGAAAAAAAACAGAGATAAAGTTGCCTTCTGTTCAAATCTACCCTGTGAAAAGTATTTGTTTTACTGGCTTATCGAATTGGAATTCAATAGTTCATTATCGAAAATCTCGTTTAAGCAAGCACATAATGTACCTACTACATATTACGCAAGCTTCCCATTCCACATCTTCTACGACACGTATTCCGCACATGCCACATAAAGTTATTAGTACTGTACATTCACAACGCGGAGTGGAGCTGAGACAATGGACAGACACAACCCAACGTTGACCATCATTTTCCGGAAGCTAAAAGTGAACGCATGATACAACGACAACGAGAATAGTAGCTGTACGTACAGTACAATGCTGTACATACAGTAAACAAACAGCGGCCGATGACCACTTACTCACAGGCCCAGCAAATAGAGCATAAATAATATAGCATGGACCACCGTACAAAACAAAGTGGGCTTGACTGTGCAAAGACTCCTGTGGGAGTCATTTATAGAAGTTCTTGCCCGTTTGTATGAACACGTGCACCTCGTTACGGTGGTCCAGCGATATTACTTATGCACTGTTATTTATGGGGACTCGTGGTATCCTTGAAGATACATGAGTGTACAAAACAAAAGCATTATTAGCTCAAGCTCTACGTAAAATCGTAAAGATACTACCATTATGAGATCTACTGGTTATGTTACGAACGCACACGCACTTCTAGTGAATAATTAGTTGAAATACTGCTGAAAGTACAAGACAACACAGACTAGCAACTAAAATCATCGTATCCAGTAATGAAAAAGAATTGCAAAGTAGGCCTACACTTATGAACCATTTCTTGCACTGACAGCATAAGAGAAGGTCCACGAAAGAGCGGGGCAAAGGCTGAAACCGGCTGATCTCCGATTTCGACGAAACCTAGCTCATTCGAAAGCGCGTCAAAAGTTATGTAAAACGCGACGATTCCGACACGACCCTTCTGCGCTTAACCGTTAGCGAGATATGGCCGCTCAAAGAGTCGCCAACTTGAGTGACACTTTTGTCCAACTCAATTTTGGACCTTTCGCGCATAAACGGCCATATCTTGGCAACCAATAGGGGTATTCGCATGCGCTTTTTTTTGTTCAACTCCCCATTCTTCGCGGAATTATATACTTTTCGAACGAAATTTTTAACCCCTACCATAATTGAGATATTGAGACAAACGTGGTGTCGATTTTTTGAAAATTGGCAACTTTAGGGCCTAACTTTGACTGAAGATTGCCAAGCTCGGCAACGGTGTACAGAGACGGCACCTAGCTCATTGAATAGCTCAACTCTTGCTCTTTCGAATGGTATATGCCATGTCCATTCCGCTGAAGAAAAGTTTTGAATTACTGTTACATTACTGTTTTTGAATTACAGGCTGTTT
Source organism: Epsilonema sp. ZAB3_2 (assembly GCA_030247985.1). NCBI lineage: Eukaryota > Metazoa > Nematoda > Chromadorea > Desmodorida > Epsilonematidae > Epsilonema > Epsilonema sp. ZAB3_2. The sequence continues at coordinate 21,303 of JASAMW010001120.1, forward strand.
TTGTCGAATGTGCGATTTGAAGGTTTAAGACGGCATTTAAGCGTATTAACGATGCGATTTTTGAAATCTACATCAAATTCTACACCAGTTAGGTTCTTTGGTTTTTTCAAATTTCCACCAAAAATTTATTACAACGACAAATAGGCATTGAAAGGTGGGCAGTTTTGGCGAACTTTTGAGTTCCTTCTGAGTTCAGGGTACCTGTCATTTTGGTGAACTTTTGCAGTACTGAGTGCAACACTTTGTCTATTTTGGCCTATTTTGCTTTCAGATAGGCCAAAATCAAAGAACCTACCTTGTGTAGAATTTGATGTAGATTTCAAAAATCACATCTTTAAAACGCTTAAATGCCGTCTTAAACCTTCAAATCGCACATTCGGCAAAAACAGCCTGTAATAGTGCCCTTTCAAAATGCTCGCCCTCTCTCCTCGCTCGGAAAAGAGGGCGCTGTTTGACTGACCGCGTGACGTCAAGATGGGGAGAGAAGAGAGGAGGAGGCTGCGTTCCTTCAGCTACTAACGGTCAACCCGTATGTTTTACCACTGCTTGCGCCTTACGTACGTACATACTTTGTGTTGGCAACGAATGTATTTTCGCTTATTTTGTCAGTCTTTTATCACTTCTCACTAAGCAAACTTTTATCAGCTTTTACTTATATCTTCTCTCATCCAAAAACAATGGCAAACCGTTCTTCACGTTGTCGCTCATGTACTCACACACTAAATATCTCACATAGAAATCCCGCAGTACCATCTTCGTTTTTTCCCAAGCTGACGGACAGAACGACACAGTCAGTACTTTCAAATCACTCTTGTACTTCATGATAAAGTCGCAATAGCTTACTCGAGCGCACGCCATTCCACCCTGAACCTGGTACCAATACTTGTCAGTCTCCTTGAGATGGAAATGATCCGTTTTCTCGTCGTACTTGCAGCAAAAGTTGCTTCCGCGCGCTTTCGCAATCTCTCGCAGCGTTTCAAAGTCAGTCGGATGTTTTGGGTGGTCGCTAAAGTTCTTGATTTCGATGATGCGGTTTGCTCTGCCATCCTTGAATGTTGCCACGCCATCCGGTGAGCACGCGATGAAACCAAAGTTCTCCTCCGGGCAGACAAAGATGCCGCACTCCTCTACATGCGCGCCCGACACACTACAGTACTCCTCTCTCGTCGCAGCTTCATTTTCGATGCCGTGGCGGACGGCGTGCAGATGACTGATGTCCTTTCCGTACAGCATCCGCCTAATCAAGCTGTCGGGCTTTGTCCTATTTTGACGCGAGCAGATTGGCCCAATCATTGTTCCTGTGATTCGCTGCTTTCGAATGTGGTGCCAATGCTCCGTCTCCCATTGGCCGCGTGATATTTCTTCCGCTTCCATTCGTTGCTCTTCCGTCACAGTAATGTTCGCGGCTCTGTCCAGCTCGTCGAAGTTCAGCTGGTCAGTGTCGCAGTCGCTTGGCGTAAAGATAGGCTTGCACGCTTCTGTGCACGACGAAGCTGCAGCAGCTGTGATGTTCGTTGCAGTGGGCAGCTTCTTCTCAGCAGCTTCTCGCAGCTTATCTGCATCTCCGCAGCTAGCGTTTAGAGACGTCGACTGAAGGACGTGAAGCCACGCAGAGTCAGGTAGTTGCTTCTTCAGTAGCTCCGTCGTTGCGGCCAGGTGTCCATCCTGTGTCAGTCGACTGTGCGCGAGCCGAGGGTCATAGGCGGTGCCGAGCAACGTGTGTGGCCTCTTCGTCTTTCCCCTTTCCGCATTGAAAAATAAGACGTCTTCTGCTTGCATAAGCGGCAGCTTCGTACTCTTGCTGCGAAACAGGTATTGGGATGGCGTTCCTATCGAGTCGTGGATTTCCTTCGCTACCATACGGGCGGGATATATCATTCGGATGAAAATGTTCCGAGCACACTAGGGCAGTACTGTAGCTGATATCATTAGGCCCTCTTTTGATAGCTTTCATCCACTGATTCCGTCTCCTGCTGTCCTTCGGAAAATAATGCAGTGACACATTCGGATTGTTCGCATAACTGTTGGTACAGTACGGAACGCAACAGTACTTATGGTTATTCCGCTTGCTGGGTGATGATGAGCTTGAAGCTTCAGTTGGTGTGGTGGTGATAGTCGATACTGCTGAAGTCGATGGAGTTTCAGACATGATGGTCAAAGCAAAGAAATAATGAGATAAACACACCGGTTCAGAACTGCGTTGAAAGTAAGAGCTGCGAGGAGAGCGGACTCTGCGGTGGTGTGAAATGTGTATCTCACAATACGTATGTATGCAACGTAGTATGTACGTACACATTATGGTTGGCACTTTACATTGCATACGGACTGTGTATGTGTACCTACGTTCCTATGTACTGCCCTTACTATGCATTACGAGGTCAGGTCAGGCGATGGAAGACACTAAGACAGCAGAAAAGAAGTCTGGGCAGGGGTCGAAGAAACTCCGCTGGCTGCTCAGATTTTAGGAGGAAAATAGGGAAGGAAGAGAGGGACCAGCGAAAACTTTGGCAAAAGGGAACCAAAGACGCTCTCTCTTTCACGACGTTTGCCAGCAGCCCACTCCTTCGCTTTTCTCTCCCCACGCTGACGTCACAGTTTTCGGCCGGGGGAAGGAAGGTCAGACGGAGCGAGAATTTTGACAGGGCACTATTCAAAATTTTTTTTCAGCGGAATGGACATGGCATATACCATTCGAAAGAGCAAGAGTTGAGCTATTCAACGAGCTAGGTGCCGTCTCTGTACACTGTTGCCGAGCTTGGCAATCTTCGGTGAAAGTTGGGCCCTCACGGTGCCAATTTTCAAAAAAATCGACACCACAATTGTCTCAATATCTCGATTACAGCAGGGGTTAAAAATTTCCTTCGAAACGTATATAATTCTGCAAAGAATGGGAAATTGATCAAAAAAAACCGCACGCGAATATCCCTACTGGTTACCGAGATATGGCCGTTTATGCGAGAAAGGCCTGAAAATTCAGTGGTAAAAAAGTGTCCCTAAAGTTGGCCAAACTTGAGCGGCCGTAACTCGCTAACGGTTAAGCGCAGAAGGGTCGGAATTGTCGCATCTTACATAACTTTTTACGCGCTTTCAAATGAGCTAGGTTTCGTCGAAATCGGAGATCAGCCGGTTTCAGGTCCCCATACTGGGCTGCCCCGCTCTTTCGTGGACCTTTTCATAAAGCGGTAGTCAGTAATTTTCCTGTACAAAATGCACAGTGATGAACCTGGTAAATGTAACGGTATGTACATACGAACACATGAACACAAAATCAGATAAATCTGTTCTACTTGATCGTCAAGTACAATAATAGAAGACAAACAAGCAGAAAATACGCGAATCTGCATAAAAAAGCCCAAATGTCGATGTACACCGTATTCCACATAAAGAAGCATTATACCCATGTGTTATCTATCTATGCATTAGAGCAGGTGCCTCTGTAGGGGCAAAGAATATCATTTTCCTCTGCTGACGAGAAACATAATAGGTAGGACATACAAAAAAATCACACTCGCTGACAACGTAAAGTACGACACATACCGTAAGTACACATTGGCAACCTCACAACACAAACAAACAAACAAACACGAACACCACAGCCGAACACAGGGAAGCATATATTCATTCACCCACTCTTCTCCCATTGCTGCACGTTACGCTGCTAAAGTTGTTACAGCTAAGAAAGAACGTATGCATACAAAATAAAGAAACAACTGCCAGGAAGCGCCCGATTCTACGGAGTTAGTAGTATTGGTACAGACAAATGAGTACTGTACATACATCTAGCAGCGTAAAATAACGTACGAAGCACAGTTAGATGTAGGGCGTATGTGTTCAGCATCAGCTGTCAGCAAGCAACCAGCAGCGAACGCAAAAGAAGAAGAAGAGAAGGACGGGAAGCAGGCAGCTGGATCGCCTGAGGCTGCTGATACCTTGGGATTGCGTGCGACCAGCCACGGCTACGTTGTCCGCCGGAATGCCACGCCAACAGTCCGCGCACGCCTCCGTCAACGACCGCTTCTTCCTCAGCGGAATCACCATCTCGTCCTGAAACATCAACCCTACCAGTTGACTTGATGATACATACCACCGGCAGTACGGCGCGCGTGAAAAGGGAAAAGGATGCTTACGCTCTGGACGGGATCGTAGTAATCGTAGACTTTGGCGGCGACGGGCTTCTGATCCGCTACCGCGTACACCGGCTGGTTGGACACGTTGAAACACACGGGATCGTTACTCAACTGAAACGAGGACCACACACTTCATACTTAGGTACCTACAGACAGACATTATCAATTATCAGCCGCGATACGCGGTAAAAGCGTACGGAGTTGAAGTAGAAGTTGGCCTTGGCGTCTCCCTTCTCCAGCTCCACACGCTGCAAATTCTCCAACAGGGTCAGCGTCTCCACCTGCTCCCGATCCAAGGAGAAGCCAGAGAAGGAGTTCAACTCCAATACTGCCATATTACTCTTCTTCCCCGCCTTGTTGTACCTGCATCACCAGTCAAACACATACCAATGGCATACCAAAACGTACCAAACCAGAGAATTTAGCCAGTATTAGTTAGCAATAATACCTTGCAGTTGCAAGGGTACACCTACTACCAGAATTACCAACGCAACACCAAGATGGGTATGCACTAAACTAGTATAGTCCAGCCACTGAGAGTTCGCTATGAAACTCAAGTCGTGTTGCGTAAAGTAGATTCACAAATGCAGATTTCTGTCCATGCTTCGTGTACTCCTATTTTGCAGAAGTACATGCAAACTACGCACGACGACTTGAGTCCCATAGCGAACTCTCTCTGGCTAACTCTGGCTATGGGTACGTAGACAGACACTAACTTGCAGCACATGTGAACGAGGACATCGTTGGCTCTCTCCACCACGTCCGGATTGCATGTGAAGGGAGTGTCGCGACGCTGACGCGCCAGATTGTAATGCCAGCTGACTTGCGCAAAGACCACACCCTGACCTCCGGCCTCTATCGTCACCGGAGAGTTCAAGTTCACCAGCTATAATACGCCAGAACACACCGTCTGTCACTGCTATCGCCATGATACACAAGCGTAAATTGATCAAGAAATCCACGTGTGCGTAGTAGACGCTAGTAGCTGCGCTGCTTACATCGTATTCCTGGAGGACCAACGAATTCGAGGCGTCCACTTTGAAGTCGGTGGACGCGTCGCCGTTTTTGGCCTTTATGGAGACGTCGAAGTTGGGCGAATATGCGCGCTCTGCGTAGGCACCCAAAGCCTGCAGGGCTTGCACAGTATCCTGCAAGAGGAAACGTATTTTTTCGGGAACAGTGCACGTACCATGCACGTACAGTACCACTGGGCAAAGTAGGGTACTATGGGATAAACTCAGTCATGGGTGACCTTCCTTTTCCGTAGGTGGCTGGGTTTACCCCACCAAAAACCCGCCCGGGCGTACTCCATGACAGCCTACTTCGAATACGGTCGTGTTTCTTTCTCACGATAAAAAAGGCGACACATGTCTACAAATACATTACCTGAGTGCTGGAGAAGCCTCCGTAGGCGTTGCGTTGACTGGTCAGCCATCTGACAACCGGCAGCCCTCCGCTCGTATCGCCCTTCAGCATGTAGGTGAGAAGAGCGTACGACGTCATTTCTACGTCAACCGGACGCGGACCGGAGAAGTAGGCGTTCTCCTCCTTCGGCTCGCCCACCGTATCACTCCAGTACTTGGTGCCATCTGCAGTCCACACAGTACATATACGAATACGAATAATGCAGAGTTTAGGGTAGAATACTTAGGAGAAAGTCGGACGCAATGGACACCAAGCTCCTCTCACTACGTACCATTTAGTTCGTGACCAAAACCCAGTTCCAGTGCTTCTCCAATTTTCCCCCACGTTACCCTAACTACGTTCTGACGATGAAACTACGTATACGAGTACGTACCTTTGGTTTGTGCTTTGGCTTCCAGCAATGCCAAGGCCTGTTCTTTCTTCGGACTGTCAGCCAAGAACAGCGCGTACGTGGCAATAGCCAGAGCGTAAGGCTTATCCTGAATCGAGTTCAGATTCTGCTCCACGTAGTTCAACGCGTCTGCGTTCCTTTGCTGCAAAATGTAGACCATAAAAATTCTTGTCTATGCGCGTATGCAGTCCGTTACAGTACTAAAAGCTAGAATAGCTTACTCCGTTGGTCAGCAAGGCAACCAGAACGTAGGCAGTAAGAGGCACTCCACCTTGACCCGAGCCACCCTGCAAACAGGACAAAATATCGTTTCCAATCATCATAAAGCAAAAAAATAAAACCACATACACACCCTGCGTACATATGAAGAGCTATCTCCGCCGTACCCCTAACATACTTAGCCCTAACACGTACCAGGAGCAGTAGGTAGGTTAGCTGAATACGTACCTGCATATCCTTATGATGCACTTCTCCCCTCTCTTCGAAGGCCCCGTTCTCCTTCTGCTGGTTATTCAGGAATCTAACGGAGTCGGCCAAGATCTTGTCGTCCACGAAGATGTACTCCTGCGCCTGTTTGAAGCTGCGGAGGACGAAGGCGGTGAGCCAGGTACTGCCGTGCTTGTCGCTCTGGCCGAAGGCGCTGAAGCTGTGGTCGTCGCGCTTGTAGGTGAGCTCGCGCTGGTAGCCGGCCTCCATGTACTTCTTGGCCTTCGCCGCCAGCGCCGGCTCCAGACGCCGCGTCGCGTCCAGGTAGCGCATCACCACGATGTTCGGCACGAAGTTGAGCATGTTCTGCTCCCCGCAGCCGTACGGCATCCGCACCAGGCTCTCCACGTTCTGGAGAACCGGGCCCATGATGTCACCTGAAGATAGAAACAGGCAAACAACGGCATGCACAAATATCACGCAGTGTACGTACGAAGAAAAGAAATGCAAGGTACAGGTAGGATACATAGCAATGACAGAAAACAGGAATGCACAAGGTTTTTACCAATGACAGCGACTTTTCCTCCGTCCGAGTCTTCCACTCTTTCTGTAGGGAAATCCATTTGGACGGAGCGAGAGAAACGATTAGAGGAGGCCAAATCAATCACCACCGGCTCGTTGTGGTCCACGCGGAAGCCTTCCGGCTACAAAATAAATGCATGCATACAATCAGTACGTACATAGCATACGTGGCTGCATAGCACAATCGTGTATAATACTGATGCAGGCCCTGCAGTAGTGTAAAGTGACAGATAATGCCAGAATAAGAAAGAGTGGCTCACTCACCTCGACGAGTAGCGTTTGTTCCACGGCGTCGCCTGCGTTCGAGCCTGTGGCAGTCACCTTCAGCTTGATCTGGCCCACCTTGGTCGGCACAATGGGGAAGAACACCGTCCGAGAACCGCCGTTTGCAGGAACCTGCAACAACAGACAAAAAACATTCTGTGGCGCAGGCAGGTATACTTCCACCATTATGCTCCAGACTGTTCGCACAGCTGTGCGGACTATTGATAAGAATATCATTCTTCGCAGGGGAAAATATCGCCTTCTTCAAAACCGCCGCACTATATACGTAACCATCATGATCCCTACAAAGTGATCCAGGGTTCACTATGTTGGCTTTGCTGAGACGCAAGAAGGCCAGGGTTCGATTCCCTGGCACATCTGGCAATTTTTCCTTCTCGATGCTACGTACCTACTAAAAAACTGTAGTCATACCCGGATCATCCTGGCATTGTAGTTCTTGTTGGGTTTCACTTTCTGGTTGGCCTTGAGGTTGGCGCCGTTTCTTTCGACAAAGTCAAAGCCGCTGTTGCCGTTGTGCTCCAGGACGAGCGTGACCTGTTGCGCGCTACTCAGATAGTTGAAGAGGAGCACCTGCAGCGCCACCTTCTCTCCTCGCTTCACCGAGTAAGGCAGATTGAAGCGGATGAAGAACGGACGGAACACTTCCAGCTGCAAAATGCTCCACAAAATTACATCACAATCACGTACCACGAATTATTGGCATAAACTGTAGGTACAAATCCTTGTGGGGTAAACCGAATGGACACCGAGCTTCGTACATCAACCAAGCCAACCGATTTTGAGATAACTACAGCTGGTCCGGTATGGCCCAGGGCTGTGTATTTCTACACGGAGTTGGTATGACCATGAGTTAAACAGCAAAAAAGCTAAGGTATCCAGAATTACCACTCGGTAGCCTAGTTAATAAAGAAGCTGATGCGTGAAACTAGAGCAGCTGCCGTCAGTCTCGTACTTTTGCGGTGTCCGGAGCGACGCCGAGCCCGGATTGGTCATTGACTGCGAAGGCGCTGGTGATCCACGAGGTGATGGTGTCTGGCACCTTGGTACGATGCACAACCTCGCCAGTGCGCCTGCAACAAACACAGCACACGTACGTACAAACAATCAAACGCTCACTTCCCCGTACAGCCGACCATAATCAGATAAAACACGCAAAAATTGGATAGAGAAGCATCATCCCCCAAAAATATCGCGCCGCATACGAAAAATATCTACACAAAATCACCACCATCAGCTCAACATTGGCCCTAAGCTCCACATGTATTCACATTTGACAGTAGTACATCTTGAAGAAGCAAACCGCAGCGAACAAAAGAGTACTCCATAATACTCACGCATTGTCTGCCACCTCCAGCCGAGTCCAAATCCACGTCTCCGGAAATTCCGACCGAACCCTAGGAGCCGCCCTTCCTTCTCCTCCCCTTCCTCCTTCGGAATCAGAAACCTGCAAGCTTTCGTCCACTGGAGACGCAAAGGCGACTGGGCTATCGTAGACCAGTCCGTCATAGTCAACTGCAATATCATTGCGCACCACCTACTCTAAACCGTCACCCACCACACTTGGACAACTCTACGTTTCTACAGAGTTACATCTAGTACGTGCGTTGTGTGTTGGATCCTTTGATTATTGTAGGACAAAGCGCTGTGTTACTGAGACAGATGGGTCAAGCAAGGCAATCTTGGTCAGTGGAGGATAACAGGCAGCCGGCTCGGCAGGCAGCAGGCACATGCAGCACATTTTGGGTCAAGGCAAAACCTAACCATGCTGTCTTGCAAATGTGTAAAGTTGTTTCCGCTTCGCGCGCGCCTGATGCCAGAAGCTACCAATGTCTCAGCAGACTTGAGTTCAGCCTGTCCGCGTAGTACATAGCCACCACCACTATCACAGTACTTGTACACAAAGCAGCCCAGACCACTCACAAGACAACTTCCTCAGCCCAGATCCACGTTTCAGGAAATTTGGTGCGAATTCGCACTGCTGCTGATGAAGCCCTGCCTGCTGCAACCTGTGCAGACTGAACCTGTGGGGGTGCCGGTGCAGGTACGGCGCCCATTTGCATCTCAACAGGAGGGCCGTCTTCTGCCATTGCCATCATAGGCATCGGGCCATAGTAGTATACTGAAACGAACACATATAGGACGGCTGAAAATAAGTGCCGCCAAGACGAACAGCTACTTATTGTACTCAACCTCTCTGGTTATTTAGTTAGTAATAGTTTCGGCTGGCCGGAAGCTGGTGAAGGAAGATTGCAAAGCCAAGAGACTGCAATGTGCACACTACACTGTGCTAACATATCGCTGAGCTAAGCTAAGAATTGTCTAAAACGCGCGTCAATCGATCTACAGTACAATACCGCGCCAAACTTGAACAACAGACGTACCTGAATGCGCGCGCGCCTAAAAGCACATGCAAGCGTATCCAACAAGGTCACAACACGCCCTAAGACTCACATGACTCTTTTCTCAGCCCATATCCACGTTTCGGGGAATTCAGAGCGAACTCGAACTGCAGCGACCGATGAAGACCTAGCAGAAGATCCATTTGGCATCGGCGCCATTGGGGGAGGAGGTGGAGCAGGTGGAGGGGGTGCACCCATTGCGGCCATAGGAGCTCCCGGCGCCATCGCCATCATCGGACCATAGTACACTACAAAGGAATAAGATGCCCAACCATGAGAAGAAGCAGAAACGAACACCTGAGCATGATGGAATGTGTCATGATCACTCCATGGCATCTGTGTTTTGTGTTGATCATTAGTAATCTGCTGCACTAGGCTGTCAGGCGGCGAAGCAGAGTAGAACGATATAGGGTTAAAGTTACGGCATTTCATTGATGGTGTTGATTAGCTAGGTAGCTGGTTGCATATGATCAGGAAGTTTAGAGAACAAGGCCAAATAAAGAACGAAGTAAAGCTCGCCAAAACGCGCTCGCCTAATTGTACTATGTAATGTGCATATAGTACTGTTCCTGCATTGGCGCTCACATTTGTCACCCCTCTCCTTCCCATCCCCCAACTCTCTCTCACTCACATGAGTACAGTTTCCTCCGCCCATATCCAAGTCTCTGGGAATTGTGTGCGAACGCGCATGGCAGCCGAGGAAGACTTGGACAACATAGGAGCTGGTGGAGGAGGTTCGAAGGCATCCGGCATTACCATAGGAGCAGGAATCGCCCCTCGAGGCATGGCGCCTCCACCTCTTCCAGGAGCCATGGCCATCATCGGTACACCAAAGTACACTGAAACTGAGTGAACCATCTGACGACGAATGAAAACAGTGGGGGCACAGATTGCAGCATCTGTATACTACTTTACGAACCTACGTATAGTACTTCATTAGACGACACAAGTGGATATGCTGGTCAGTCGGCAGCAAGCGGGAGATTACATGTGGCGTTGTATGGCGAAGCAACGTATGTATTTGTTAGAACAGAACAAAAAGCATACGTGTCTCACGATCGCGAAACATGCAACATCATCCCAACTCAACATATGGTAACGGTCTTCACTAACTATTGCAACAGAACCCTGACTTCGAGTGATGCAGCGACAATGAGATGTACTAACTGTGTATGCGCATAACTCACACTTTCTGCTCTGCCCAGATCCATGTTTCTGGGAAAAGAGTTCGAACGCGAGGAGCGGAAACAGCAGCAATTTTGGATATGCCACTATCTGATTCAAAACGACCAGCTGCTGATATTGCCGACGTCGGCATTGTCGCCGCTACATTCGTTGCCATCATCCTAGTCCTGCCACGACTTCGATACCAGTAGCGTCCTAAAAATTATACCCCAATCAACTCGTGATCCTAATCAGCAGCAACCAATAGACTGCCGCCCATCACTACTGTTCTGCTGTTCGTTGTGGTGTGGGCGGGGGTGTGGGCTTGTTAGTCAGCTTAGCCATGCAGTCTGCTGTGCGATACACATCCTGCGGCACACAAGTGAACACAAGGCGGCGATTTTTGAGGACATGCTGACGAAGGCGATCAATAAACGACAAAGACGACGAATGCGAAAAGTTTCTGGATTAAAAAAACCATTCCTTATCTGTTTCCATCAGCTTCCAAACTGAGTGGGAGATAACAAGCGCCTGATTCCTGTCGAAAGGTAAAGCATGAAGAGATAACGAAAAAGAAACAGCACCGAGCAAGCTTGTATGCGTTCGACTTGTTCGATTACATATACGCGCTCATGTAGCGATAACGAAGACGAAGCCAAAATCAATCGAAATCCCAAAGCCTCAATGGCAAAGAACGTCAAGATTTAGCCACCCCGAAATTTGATAATCAACTCACGATAGGTATTCGGACCAAATCCACGTTTCAGGAAAGAAGGAGCGAACGACGACCGGCCTTTTATTAGGGCGGCGAATTGGGGCACCGCTGCTCTTCGATCTTGGACTACTAGGACGTCTCCTCATAACTGGTCGAATCCCCATTGCGGCCCACAATCTTCTTCCTTGAAATACATACACGCTGGGAAGGACTGCCATCAACCCTGCGTTACCCTACCAGAATCAGATATGAACAGTATGTAGTCCATGTGGTGGTAAATTCAATTTTTGATATCCACCATATTAGGTGTATATAATGGGCTGTATAATGGGCTCAGCCCATTATATACACCTAACCATATGCACATAGCCATATGCAGTGCGGAAAGAAAAAGACGAGCAAGAAAGTGACCGCGCCGACCTTCGCGTCGACTACCGATCAAAAGTTGCACTGAAACCCACGGTTATTTCAGAGGGGTCGCTTCGCGACCAAGCACTGGCTCTTATGCATATGGTGGATAGCAATTGCTAACGCGATTCGAGGAAATGCATGTACTATACGGTGTGTATGCACAGTATGGACCATGTAGAAGACCCAACCGTCCAAAGCAAAAGCCGAACAAATTCCACCATCTTACCCCACCGCGCCTACACGCACCACAAGGCCGAAACCTTCTCCCTCTCATCCATAACAACGAAGCGCCAAAAGCCCCACCACGAGTATGGTCCTACCCAACGGAATCGGCAGTCCAGATCCAAGTTTCAGGAAACTCCGATCGGACTTTGGGTGCCGCAGCCGTCTCAACCGAGTCGCCCTTCTCTTTCTTTCCCATCTGTCCTTCTTCCTCAGTAGTCTTCGTCATATCAACGGGCCTCGGAACCGCTATCTCGTCTATCCCTCCACCCTCCACCATATCATCATCATCAATTTCCCATACAGAAACTAAAAACCAGCGGCATACTAGTACAGTACAAACTGAGGATTTACCTTTGTTAGTTTGCTACGTAGTATGCTAAGAGAAAGTTTTTTTTGCTGCGAAGAAGCTTAGGTGTGCAAGCGGTGAGCGTGTCGGTGCGATATTTAATCCAAGTACTATAAAAATGGCACACACGACGACGACAGCAGTCGACTCTGAGCAAAAGAAAAAAACGCGTCACGACACAAAAAATATGCGAAAAAAATCGTCACCCTCCCCGAATAAAGCGTTAGTAGTGGTAAAATACTGTTACCCAGCCTGCTCCGCGGCCCAAATCCAAGTCTCGGGAAACTCTGATCGAACTCTGGGAGGAGCAGCCGCATTATTCCCTCCTCCAGCATTCGCCTTTGGCATGGGGGCGCCCGCCACTGCCATCTCTAGCACAGGAGCCCCGTCCATTACTCCACCCATGCGATAGTACGGCATAACTGAAACCAAGAGATAGTACCGACCCCGCCTACCACGAACACAAAAGACGATACGACAGAACTTATCCAACGAACCAATAAAAAAGCCTGTGTCAGTTCGTGTGTGAATGCAGTGTTGTGCAAGCTGCGTGATAGAAGGTGAAGGCAAGGCAGACGTGCATGCAATCAACCGTGCAGTAGGAAGAAGACGCAACTTGCCGTACAGGCTAACTTTTACAGCTCTAACCGCGCGACTCAAAGCAAAACCCGCTCAAGAATAAAATCCTGGTAGACTCGCATGTTCACGCACGACGACACCTACTTTAAAACGCACGAAGATTCAACCAAAGAAACAACCATGTGTTAGCAGAGAAGAAGCGGGTGTTACCCTGCGCGCTGAGCCGTCCAAATCCAGGTCTCTGGGAACTCGGAGCGAACTCTGGGGGCGGCTGCCGCTGCACCTCCCGGGCGTCCGGGCGCCGGCATTGCAGCCGCATCTGGCATCGCGCCAGCCATCGCCATCTCTGGCATCGCCTCCCCGTTCATCATTCCGCTTCGAAAATAAACTGAAACAAAGGAGGACGACGAGACATCCACCACACCTTCCAGCAACCACAACCACAAGACACAACATAAAGAGTGATTGAACGAAACAGCGCCCGTATGTGTGAGGTTAGTGCGATTTGCGTACAGACGTGCTCGTAATCTGGCCATCCACGTAGTGCATGCAACAGAAGGGACAGAGAAACACACAAGATGACAAAAGAAGGTCAGCAACCCTTGACGAAATATGTCCGTCTACATATAGTCTATGTCGTGTACCGCGGTGTTGTACACTGTCCTATCGCGGGAGATCTAGGTACGGTATGACTGGAAGCGGACCACCACAGTACGAAAGATACAAAGCAAAGGCGATCGCGATAAACAGCATACCCCGACACTAATTCGGTCCATATCCACGTTTCCGGGAATTCCCGTCGCACTCGCACTGAAGATGCAGAGGACTGTGGAAGTGCTCCATCTCCATCTGCTTCCTCATACTCCAGTGGTGGGGCAGGAAGCGGACCTCCGCTGGCAATGGATTGAAATTTCCGCACCATGTAAACTACACAGAGTATCAGAGAAAGAAAATAAAAGAAAACAATAGCGACCTGGAAAAGCGTCCACAGATAATGTTCGCCACATTTCACGCAAATAGCGTTTACGTATGGAGAAATCGCGAAAAGCGCGCAGAGAATTGAGAATTTGTGAAGAAAAGCGTTGGCACACGCTAGCATAAATAGCAGATGGCCATTTCTTCGATTGCAGCAAGCAGCACATTTTGTGGCATTTGAGCATCAGCAAGCATTTTCAGCCGTTTTTTGTCATGCAAAAGCTGGCTGCGTGTCGTGCCACAGAAAGAATACGAACCATGACAAAAGAAGAGAAGAAAGCATAGGAAAGGGTTACAGCTTCTGCATGTATGTACATGTGCAATACCTATGTGCAGTAGTGTCTAATAGGTGCAATGACAGGTGCTGCGTACTTGTTGCATAGCGCAGTGTATTCTGTGCTTTTTGAGGCAATTAGTTTTGTCGTGCGCTGTGCTGTCTGGTGTTCAGCATATTGGGCTTACTTGGCGGCTGGGGTTCCCGATAAAGATGGGCGTCTGTTAGCACCACAAGACCCGCATTCTGCAATAATTCACAACTACGTACAGTATGCTCTGTAGTATGTACTGTACGTCATTGCACAGATACTGCGTGGGACATGCGTGTATGTACAGTACGTAGCGCATACCTGGAAAATGGTGTAGGCGTCCTTTCCTCCGATTCCCCACCACGGGAACCATGTGGAGCGCTTGGATCGCCGTCGTCCTTCCATAAACACCGGTCCCCACGGGCCATGACCGCCTCCAAAGCCAGTAGTGTCGTATTCTTCGATGTCGTTCTCAACCTGTTGTCATAAAAGCACCATTCATTCAGTACAGCAAAGAAAGTGATTCATGAATGCTGTTCAAGCATGAACCAGGTGATGCAACTATGTACTGTGTGTATGCGGAATAAATAGTGTCGGTAGGCACTGGCCCGCTACAGACGTGCTCCGAGTTTGCTCCGAGCGAGTTCGCTCCGAGTTTGGAATCACTTCGTTTTGATCCGAAACGAACGTAAATGACTCACACGACTTCGAATTATAAACTCGGTTGTTCACACGCACGTTCCAAAAACGGAGCGAGTTCGGAGCGAAGTCGGTGATTTTGCATGTTGAAGCATAGTCAGTGCTCCGAATTCGGAGCGAATGCGATGTTCACGTCTGTAGCGCCCCACTGTACGTACCATTTCATCGGTGATATCATTTCCGGACTTGAGTAGAAGTACACTCTGGTCCACGGCGAGGAGATAGACGTTGGAGCCGGCGTCCGCCTTCACCCTCACTTCCACATTCTCTGCCGGCTGAGCGCGCTCTCTGCTCATACTCACAGACACCTGCAACACACGCATACACAACGTGCATACAGCACAATATCGGACATCATAACACCAAGCTACCACCACCCGTCACCACCAGAGGAGCGTATGTATCGTTTCGTACATATTGTACGCATGAACTACGTATATTTTGGGCACATATGTACATACTGTACGTACTTTGTTCTTGAAGAGTCCGTCCACTTTGAAGTCGGTGGCGTCCACCAGGATTTCCTTGGACTCGGGCAGAATCCCGTAGATGATGAGACGCGCCTTGGGCGCCATCTCACTGGTGGTGGTCACACTGAGATCCGCTTCTCCGTTGGAATCCAGCCGGATGTTGTCACTGCTCACCATGTAGCCGCGGGTCATCACCTGACAGAGAACAAGCACGCATATCATCATCCATCGCCGCACGCATTTCTGAGACCGTAGGCGCAATCAAGTACCCACAAAGGACGTTTCCTAAGTAATGAGTAGTGAATTGCCCACATACCTGCATAGTGACCACCGTGACATCGTCGGATGTGACCTTGACTTTGAATCTGGCCACTTCGCCAGTCTTCACTTCTCCCTGCAGGGACGACAGCTGAATAAAGGTCTTGGACGGCGACTTGCTAGCTTGGATGTGCGTGCTCTCGAAGATCTCCGAGTTGGTGAAGTTTCCGTCCTTGTCGTACCTCGCCTACAAAGCACGTCCAGCTGTCACTGGTGCATAGGTAGGCAACCAGGTACGTAGGTATAGCCTGGCCAGAGAGAATTCGCTAATGGGACTCAAGCTGTCATGTGTAGTTTGCATGTACTTCCGCTAAATAGGAGTACACGAAGCAGGGACAAATATCAATCCGCATTTGTGAATCTATTTTACGCAACACGACTTGAGTTCCATAGCGAACTCTAAGTGGCTGGCTAGACTATAAAAACTTCCATGGTCAGAACAAACTAGTACAGAAGCCACAACAGCAGAAGAATGTCTCCTACCTCTATTCTCATGCTTTCCACATCGTCTGGCGGGGAAACCTGGTGACTCTTCGTGCCATCCGCATCCAGATTCAGTATGGTAGTGGTGGTGGTGGGTTCGCGTTGCGGTCTCTCGGCCGTGTACGGGCCGTTGTAGGGGTAGTTGTAGGTGGTTTTCACTTGCACTCTGCGTACAAATCCGCGTTGGGGCAGCGGAGCGTCGTCTTGCGTCACTACGGCAATCTGCAGAAACCGACACCGCATAACCTACGTACTATTCACCGCTTACGCTGAAAGTTTCTGGATGGTCTGATGCCAGTGTGCAATTTTTGATCGGTGACCCTCGCCAATCAGTGTTATCAGAGAGGTCACCTCTCGACCACTCAGAAAATTCTAGCGCAACTAATCAGTAGGCTACAATATTCAACCCACAATCAAGGAAGAAAACACTGTGTTCAAAAAGGTCCCCTTGCATGTACGGGACTCTGTACGTAGTACGTGTGCGTACATACGGTACATACCATGACGGAGTAGTCGAGTCCGGGTTTGAAGGTGTCGGTGGGTTTGGTGATTTTGACTTTGGCGGCGTGCTTGTAGACGGTGATCTGTGTGGTGCCGTTGCGCTGTATGCCGGTGAGTCCCTCGGTGACGCTGCCCACGAACTTGATCTGATTGTAGCCGTGGCTCGACACCAGATTCGCTTCCTCCAGCTCGCTGCGCCGGAATCTCGCTATCGCCTGCAGCACACACAAGAAATAATGAATTACACCCGTTTTCTCACACAGCGGCTCGCACTGTTAAAAAACAAATACGGCTTATTCTGTGAAAAGGTAAGTTCGGTAAGATAGAATACCTCTCCACTGTCATCCAGCGTCAGTTTCTTCACGATACTCCGTTGTCGGTTGCCATAGTACGTCCAGGGATATTGCGCTGTTACCTCCGCCTCGCCAGCAACACCTTTGCCATAGGTGTACCTGGAAGAAACACACAAAAACCATACATATGTACCTACATACGTTCCACATGGACTCACTACACCACCGTGCATTACTTTGCTTTGACAGTCACTGGAATCTCAGGATCATCAACTGTTACCAATGACGGCGCTTCCACCTTGACTTCGAATTTTGGAAGAACTGCAATAGCATAGGACGGACAGTGTCACATCCGCCATCCAGATATATAGAACATCGACATGTGTGCACGTACTGTACATAATACATACGTACATACTGTACATACATACCGTATTTGTCGACGCTGAATGTCTTTTCATGCTTGTATCCACCTTCCGTTGTCTCCAGTTGGATCTTCCAGTCGCCCAACGGTGGCTCTTCGCTCAGCTGCAGATCCCTGCTCAACACACCTACAAACGCAGCACACTTTGTAGCGCTTGCTTGCCGTAACTATACGCGCATTCGTATCTATGGCATACGTACGGGTTGAAGAGTGCATGCAGAGTGCATATGTTCTCACTCACCCTTATCAAGATTCTCATTGGTGACTTGCTGGATCACATTTTGATTTGGATCCTGTAACGAAAGCAACATGTAAGTATTGTATATGCAGTATGCCTCATCTAAAGCGACGGCGTGCATCAAATGCTGCAAACTACTGTTTTGTCAAATGATACTTGCCCACTTATGTACATACCACGATCTTGATGTCGACAGCTCCGTTGTAAGGCTTCAAATCCGGATTGACCAGGACCACTCGATAATGAACTGAAAAGAAAACATTCCCCCGTATCATCACCACCTCAATTTTCCCCCCTCCGCCATCTCCGCCTCCTGGGACTGCATACGTACTGTACTTTATATAGCCTACCCGAAGCAGCGACCTATACAGATCCTATGCAAGCAAAAAGTTCTTTGCCTCCTAACGCACAAACGCAGAGTTGATCCCCATAGTTTGTCAACTTTTCCCAACTACATACTCACTACCCAAACTACATAGGAGCCGTCTATGATCTCAATCCGTATTGGTGCTGCCCCCGTTGCTCGCGAATGGGCATTCACATCGCACTCCAAATAAAGCGCGCCGCCGTCTCCACCTAGCGTAGCATACGTGTATGTACGTACGTACAGTACCTATGTACACACTCGCAATGAGCAGCACTTTGCACTGTGCGATTGTAATAGAAGTGTGCAACAGCTTTCAGTTGACATTCCTTTTTGATCCGTCTGCCCCCTGCTTCCAATAATCCCTCAAACTCAAACCGACCAAACAAATACACACATTGAGCACAGATCGCTGTCCGTGGGTTAAAATCGCATTGTTCCCTGCTCAGCCTCGATTCTCCAACCCAAATAAATATCCCGTTCGCAGCCACAACCATTCAAATCGAATACGAGTGTGTCCACAAGAAAAACGGCGGCGAGGCGACAGAAAAAATGCTACTGAACGGACGAGGACGCGGGATAAATGATGTATGCTGCAATGCACGTACGTACACCGTGCATATGACGTACGACCGGAGAGTGAAGTTGGGAATTCAGGCGTGCGGAGCGGAGCACTTGAAACTTGTCGCTCTCGATTGCCCACCCACTTCGCAGCTACCATCAGTTGCCAAACATTATCTCGACACCGTCACCGCTATCGCACGACATATCCAGGTGCTCATCGGCTTTGCAACAAAACGGCTAACCAGCTAGCCAGTCACTGGCGCTCTTCGTAGCTGCGGTTACACGTTGACGCGTGGCTAAATTGACCACTGGTTACAGAATGAACGTGTACATACAGTACATACAGTAGAAGATAACAAAGTTATGGATTTTGCATGCACACCTGGCAAAAATGGCAATAGTGGCACTCGTTCAATCAACTAGGGGCATATTGTTCAACGTGTGTGTACGTAGATGCGGCGCTTATCCCAAATGTGTGTCTCCGTTGCATTTGGCCCCCAGAGAAACTGGCAAAGCAACTGGCATCAGCATGAGACAATAGCGACCAAACATGCGCGTAATAATCAAATCAATACATCCTACTTCACTGACTCGACTCGACTAAGAAATCGTCCATGCACACGAAGGTCGAGAGTTGCACTCCAGAAAACCACTTCTTCTCAGCTAATGAGCCCCATCACGAGATGTGAGGACGTAGACACAGAAATAATTCATTGGTTGCCCCGTCTACAACCATGCAGCAGACATAGCTGATCTTCAAGTCACCTCCCGAACGAAATCCAGACATAATAATTCCATTCACCCGCGCAAGGAGTGAAAGAAAAGAAGCCCCCACCCCAAAATGGCATCCGTTCTTCGAGTTCTGCCAACGACTAAGAGGCACGACGACCATCACTGATGGATAGCAAAGAATCTCGGATTACTCATCTTATACATTTTCCGACATCCCATCACATCAACATCTCATCATTCCAATGCTTCGCTTACTTCGCTCAGCATATTTCGTCAATAATTATTCCCCGCTCAAGTCAAACAGCTTATACTCATTGTGTACGTACATACACAGAAAGCGACATGTCGCGCTTGCATACTTACCCATGGATCCGGGTTTGTAGACGGCCTTGTCCGTCTGTACGAAGATGGAGAGAGCTTTGCCGTTGTACTGCAGTGACTCCTCGCTTTCGAACAGGACTCGCTCCGGTACAGCCTCGCCACGCACGTACAGCTTGTACTGTCCGCCTTCCACCAGCTGACTCGGGTTCACAGAAGGCATCTCCAAGGTTTCCGGTTCCCCTGCACACACAGGCACGCAACAATCAACAAGCACTGACTGTATACCTGCTACATTACTGCCGCTCCCACGAACTGCTGTACCTCCTACACTAATAATAATAGGCTCACTCACATAGGAGACATGCGCTGGCGAACGCTCAGGGCATTTCCTAGGCTCGGGGTATAGCGGTCCCAGAATCGAGCGCACAACATCCCCAAACGTGAATCAGCCTAAGCCTCCGATTGAAGGCATACGAGTGCGAGGAAGCACATGAATGAATGCGTACCGGGTCTCAGATTGGTCTTGAACACCTGGGCGACGCTCTCGTTCTGTGCGTTTCGAATCTCCACGCGCACGACGTTGCTGGTTGGGAAGCTGGGATTGAGCAACTGCAAGGAGACTGCGTATGGTCGACCCGGCCTCACCACCCGAGGCGCCACCACCATGTAACTACCCGCACTGCAAAGCAAAGCACACGTAACGTACAGAATACCACGGTATCAAGAGCACGTATAGTCAGTGACAAAAACATGTAAACATATGTACCGTGCAGTACGTACGTACATACCACATATACGTAAGTACGTGTACAGAACAGGGTCCTCATTATCTCCTCGAAAAGGCTCAAACTGTACAATACCGAGTTACTATAGAAATATTCCAGTGCCGTCCATACGTATGTATGTATAGTACGTAGGGTACTGCGGAGTAAACCCGGACACCTATCTCAGCAACCATACGAACGATTGAGACAAGTATTCTACCAAAACGATTCCTTGAACTCTGCTCTTTCAAATGAACTACGATGTTCATCATTTGCTGAAGCGGCAAGTTCAGAAATGCTTAGGTGTCCGGGTTTATAGTACCCACTTGGAGACGAGTACTTACTATGATTTCGGCGCTTCTGTCGTCACTTGCGACACCGAACTCTTCCAAAAGCTAATCAGTAATAAGCCCGCCAATGTCAGCTTATGCTTCATCTTGCCAATATTATTCCACTGCACAATTGAATACAATAATATCGCTCTGAAAACAACACCACCATTATTATTTATATTCCAAGGAATTCAGCACAACACCACAGAAACAACCGACGCACGCCTACACTATGTAAATAAAAGAGGAACTGTAAATAAAATAGGCTCTTGCTTCAACAAAAACCTCAAGAGTCCTGATGGGACCAGGAATATATGTATATGGGACCACGACGCTATGAACATTGAAAAACTGTAAACATAGCACCTGACGACAACAGCTGTGACGTGTAACATCGCATGTAATAAAACCACAAAACAGTAATAAGTGATAAACAGGGCAGAAACAGGGAGGTATATAAACAGGATAGGCCTATAGGCCTACATGGCGTATTACGGTTTTCGAATTACTGCTGATGGAAAGCATAAACATGGCTGAATCATTCCCGTACCAGGGCATACCACCAGCAACAGCCGGATGCAACCTGTTTGGACAACAATAGCTACAACCGCATCGAAAACTAGCACACGAACACCACAACAAAAGCGTTTCAAAAACTGATGATGACAAAAACTTGGAAAGACCTCACGTCGACACATATAACAAAGGATAGCGGTGAAGAGCCACCACCACACGTGCATACGGCCATCGTCAACATTAGAAAGGTGAGAAGAGGTTGAGACACGGGGAGGACATTCTGTCCTCAACAGTAGTACATAGCAAAGTCTACACGTACAATCTGCAGAAGTTAGTTACGGAAACTCAGAGATGCAGATAAGAGAGAGTTTTGGGGCGGTGCACGTGAAAAAAAGGCAGCGGAGTTCGTACATTCCACCAAATACCGACAAAAGTAGCTCAGCCACTTTTCTGCACATACAGACACAGAATCATGCGCATTTGAGCGCGAGGAAGAAGTGAGTGACTGAGAGAGTGCCACAGAAAACGCGACATTCTGTTCAGCACCTATTCTACATAAACGTGCATGGTACGTACATAAAAGTGATCGTTCGTTCGTCATTTCGTCAAGGTCCTAATAGCCCCAAATCAGCGACGTGCTGCGGTGTTTGATTGTCGGTTGCCCAGGCGAGAGGAAGGCACAATACAGCAACCGTCTAAACGGAACTCCAATTACCGCCTCAGCAATCATCAAAAGAGCAACGGCACCCAACGCACACACACACAGGTTGCCATAAGTGCCAACACATCAATCATCAGTCACCAACGGAATCAGCATAATCCAACCGCCGTCAATTTCACCACAAAATGGCATGAAAATTGCCACGCAGAAAGAAAAAGCAGAGATCTACCAACATTTTTTCAAGCTTACAAAGAAGGAATAGAGAGAAAATGAACACGAGGAAAACCCGCAGATTTCCTAGCTCGAACACGAAAACGACGGAGCGCAAAAAGCTACTATCTATAAGCGCTCGCACCCCCGGTCAAAGGCGACAAGACACCGTCGGCTCACATAAGCATAACAATAGCAGTTGACCCCGCGGTGGTCGACTAAAATAGTCCGCCGGCCGACCATTTGTCAACACCAGTGGCCCTTTGCAGCTTCGCAGCAGTAAAGGAGAGTATCTATGCATCTGGCAACCCTTTTGCAGCTCTGGCAACCCTTTTGCAGATTTGGCAACTTTTTGCGCATCTGCCAATCATTTTGAGCATCTGGCAAAAATTTGCACTTATGGCAACCCTATCGCAGAGTTGGCAACCCTTTTGCAGATCTGGTAACCCTTTTTTGTGCATAGATCTGGCACCTGTTTTGTGCATCTGGCAACCATTTTGCACATCATCAGGCAAAAATTGCGCATGTAGCAATCCTTTTGCAGGCCTGGCGCCCCTTTTGCGCATCTAGCAACCTGGCAACCCTTTTGCAGATCTGGCAACCATTTGCACATTTCGCGCTTTAGCCTCGTGCACTTTTGGGCGACCGTTTGCAAACACTCGCGGAAAAACCTGCGTCGTTTGGTTTCTGCGAGTTTTTAATACTGCAATATCGATTATCGATCGATTATTGGTTATCGGCTGATCAGATCAAAAATCGAAGGCCTTCCTGGCGACCTCAGGGTCATACGCTATCGAAAGAGCCATTGCCGAACAATGTAGCTGCAAAACTGATGAGTCTACAGTGAATCTGCGCACTTTTAGTACTGAAATATCGATTATCGATCGATTATTGGTGATCGGCTGATCGCAGGGTCATACGCTATCGAAAGAGCCATTGCCGAACAATGTAGCTGCAAAACTGATGAGTCTATAGTGAATCTGCGCACTTTTAGTACTGAAATATCGATTATCGATCGATTATTGGTGATCGGCTGATTAGATCAGAAATCGAAGGCCTTCCTGGCTACCTCAGGGTCATACGCTATCGAAAGAGCCATCGCCGAACATTGTAGCTGCAAAACTGATGAGTCTATAGTGAATCTGCGCGCTTTTAGTACTGAAATATCGATTATCGATCGATTATTGGCGATCGGCTGATCAGATCAAAAATCGAAGGCCTTCCTGGCGCCCTTGGGCTTATAAGCTTTCGAATGAGCCATTGGTGAACGCTGTGGCTGCAAAACTGAGTGAGTTTATCGCATCACAGACAGACACACACACACACAGACACACACACAGCGCTCCTATTTGTCAGGCAAAAATTGCGCATGTAGCAATCCTTTTGCAGGCCTGGCGCCCCTTTTGCGCATCTAGCAACCTGGCAACCCTTTTGCAGATCTGGCAACCATTTGCACATTTCGCGCTTTAGCCTCGTGCACTTTTGGGCGTGACCGTTTGCAAACACTCGCGGAAAAACCTGCGTCGTTTGGTTTCTGCGAGTTTTTAATACTGCAATATCGATTATCGATCGATTATTGGTTATCGGCTGATCAGATCAAAAATCGAAGGCCTTCCTGGCGACCTCAGGGTCATACGCTATCGAAAGAGCCATTGCCGAACAATGTAGCTGCAAAACTGATGAGTCTACAGTGAATCTGCGCACTTTTAGTACTGAAATATCGATTATCGATCGATTATTGGTGATCGGCTGATCGCAGGGTCATACGCTATCGAAAGAGCCATTGCCGAACAATGTAGCTGCAAAACTGATGAGTCTATAGTGAATCTGCGCACTTTTAGTACTGAAATATCGATTATCGATCGATTATTGGTGATCGGCTGATTAGATCAGAAATCGAAGGCCTTCCTGGCTACCTCAGGGTCATACGCTATCGAAAGAGCCATCGCCGAACATTGTAGCTGCAAAACTGATGAGTCTATAGTGAATCTGCGCGCTTTTAGTACTGAAATATCGATTATCGATCGATTATTGGCGATCGGCTGATCAGATCAAAAATCGAAGGCCTTCCTGGCGCCCTTGGGCTTATAAGCTTTCGAATGAGCCATTGGTGAACGCTGTGGCTGCAAAACTGAGTGAGTTTATCGCATCACAGACAGACACACACACACACAGACACACACACAGCGCTCCTATTTGTTAGTAGATATCACGAACACACAGACCGACAATGTACAAGCTGCTTGCAAGTAACCCCCTGGAGAGCCAGCTAATAGCCTGCGATAACCACCACCACGCCATCAGCAACCTGCCCGCGCGACCGAATATAATTGGCTGAACAATGGCAACACGACAAATGTCACTTTGACGATGGCGACAGTAGGCCGTACAAAAAAAGGGAGGATCTACCCACGTAAAATACCTACGTACGTATTCGGCAATGAAAGGCGGTGGTAGGCAGCGCATCCACATTCATGGCAGATTAGCCACGCGTCAGCACGCACGAAAGCCGGAAACAAGCTTACCAGCATTCATGCATGTAATCCTCACATGTATTCATACGTAAGCAGAGAAATGCATGAGCAGCTTGCAGAAGCAGCGGGTTGCCGGAATAAAAAGCTTGTTCGCAAAAAAAAGGAAGGATTCCAGAAGCGAGCAAAAAGGGCGGATCTGCAATGCAGCAGCACATTTCTAGTATCTATCTACGCACCGCAATCTGGGGTGTGGTATTTAGCGCAGGATTTACGAGACTTGCAGCAGGTGCCACGCAGCCACCGAGCAGCCTCAAGTAACCAAAACAATGAAATGCGCAACCGAAAATCCAGCGTCAAGCCTTTCCTCCTGCTACCAGCCTGGCAACTTGGAGTGGCTTTCTCGCGCTACTCGATGATGATGTGTCCGACCACCGCACCGCCCGTCGAACGGGTAGCGTAGTATAGGTAGAGTGGCGATGGCAAAAGTCGAAGGCGGCTTTGAAGAAATCTGATCCGTTCTTGCGGCCAAACATTGCGCTTCTCCTCCTATCTATCGTGGGCTAAGCGCAAGCGGAAACAATCCAACCCAACCCGCCCCACCCCAAACACTCAACCCAGCACAGCTACCGCTATCTCACACAGCCACATTGCAATGAAGAAAGACAGCGAGGACACCACATCACGACATCATCGAAATCCTTCATCGAAACCGGTGCCAACGACCTGGCACATGAGATTGGGAAAGAGTGATGTAGTACTATATGGCACAAAATGACATGACATCACAGCTTACGCCACAGAAAAGTGCACAATTATGAGGTCGAGTCAAACTGTACAAATACAGCCCAGGTACTCCTATTACAATATGAACCTCTCTCCATTCTTTCAGCGTGATTGCAGCAAGTTCATACACAAAAATAGAAAACACCAGTTGCCATCAAAGATATACGAACAAGCATAAAACTCCCGCAAGCAAAAGTTTCGGGAAAGCACAAGCAAGCAACACTTTCTTTTCGCTACCGAAAACTTCTCCTTTCTTTTGTGGTTTTGACGTCTATATAGGCGGGTGCTGGAGCGAAGGAGTTGAGCATCAACAATGGGGTCTGCTCTGTGCGTAGGAGGAAGGAGAGGTCGGCGACTGGTTTGTCTTCTTTTGACTCCAACCACCACCACCTC
Organism: Epsilonema sp. ZAB3_2; assembly: GCA_030247985.1. NCBI lineage: Eukaryota > Metazoa > Nematoda > Chromadorea > Desmodorida > Epsilonematidae > Epsilonema > Epsilonema sp. ZAB3_2. The sequence continues at coordinate 47,198 of JASAMW010001120.1, forward strand.
ACTTCGCGAGAGTTCTTATGCTATGCATGTACGTACGCACAGTACCTCTCAGTATGTACGTACATAATGAAACGACACGTGCAGATCGTACACGTACGGTTACCTCTCACAGCACCGCCATTTCAGAACAGGAGACATTTGATGCAAATCTTCTCTTTTCTAACGTAGGTCCGTTGAAGACGGTTTATGGACAAACATGCAAATCAACCCCAAACAAGACATGACGGCCACAAAGGGAATGCCGCGACCTCTGGGCTGCACTGCGCAGTTACACGACAAATGCGGGTGAAGGTCAAATGAAGGAGAGTTGGAAAACGACCGTCAAAAGGCCAACTTTCACACCTCCCAAACTCATTTACAATTCCACAGACACCACTAATTACGTATGCCCTGTAACATACTAAATAACAGCATAAGTTTCATTCAACACAGTCACGAGAAAATGAACAACGCAGCAGCACCATTTCCCATTATGATTCGACTACAGTCCAACAGCATGAACAAAACGGGGCCGCAATGTGCTCAAATTACTCACTCAGCTGGTAGAAAGAAACGCTGCCAAGTTAGCATGGAAACAGTGGTATTACTGCCACGGGAATAGTAAGCATTAGCATCGGTCGGTATTTCGTCACACACGAGTGCTCGAATCAATCCAACAGTGCATGTAAGCGCTGTCACATGCGAAATTACTTTGTAGAAACGACGAAATACCACGTCACGCTACGTGAAAGATAGCTGCCCAATGTAGCAGTAGCAATGTAGGCGACGTACATACTTACATACATTACTACCTCAATTCCCCAACCTCATCAGACACCAGCCATAACAAAATATATTATGTACGTACATAAGGTGGTTTGGCGGATAAAGTGGTTTTTGCGCCAAGCAGAGCCTGAACCAAGGCCCTATTTTTAGCCAATCTCTTTATCTCCATATCAAAGAAACTCCGCAAATAGACCACTGCTGAGTAGACGCAAGATACAACCGAAAACAGACACTGCTTGATGATAGAGTTGTAGACTGGCACATATGAAAGAGCAACAATAATTCATGCAAGCGAAAAAAGTAAGGAAAGGTTGGTTGAGGATGAAAATGATCCAATTTTATTGAAGAAGGCACATCTATCCGTGCGCCAAAAATTAGTGCCATCCTCTCTCCTCACACAACACAATCACAATATCTAGGTCCTAATAACGTACAAAAGATGTTACGAAACCAAAGTTCGCGTGTCAAACAAAGAAGAAATAGAGGCAGCGGAAAAGGAAAGTGAGACACGTACAATCAAGGGCGTGCAAAAGGCAACGGAAACAGAGCCCAGATCATATTCACCATTCTCTTTTCAACCAAACTGACCAGACGATGCTAATTGATAGCGGTCAGCTCGTATTTCTCTCTGAGCCCTGCCCTACTCTTTTTCCATAGAAATTGTACACTCTGATCAGTGTGGTCGCTCAGAAAAAAAGAAAGACTGCGAGCTAGGACGATTGAAAAGAGAATTGCGAATAGCGTACGAGCTCAGCAATCTCGCTCGCTCTCCAAACCCCGAAATTCAACAAGAACGAGTAAGTTGAATGAAACATGATCGCTCCGACGAATAGGATGTTGTGCAACCGACAACGTGCCCACATGAAAACTCGAAAATTTCCGACGCCTTTTTTTTGCTTATGGTTGCAATGAATACAAACAAATCCTTCCTGCAGCGAACAAAGAGCTTTAGATGGAAGCGAGAAGAGAGCAGAACCAGACCAGAACAGTGCTTGCAAACACGCCCACTTGCAAAATGCGGCAAATCCGAGAGCGCAGAGCTGGAAGGCTGAAATACAAACAACTCTTCTTCTGGAGCAGGCGTAAACAGAAAACATAACAATTCAATGGAAACATACCTACGTAATGCAAACTAGTTCTTACGTTTCGCCGCACACAAACTGCGCAGATACAGTTCGTTGTATCACTGCTCTGCTCACCACTCCAAACTGTCGACCCACGGGGGAGTAGAAAGGATCTTCTCTTATTCAGACGTGATCATCTTTCGCTTTACCAGAGAGTGACGATGCATGAACAAAGAGGAATCCGTTATTCTTCTTCGTTGATTTTCGCTGGCTATTCTACATGCAGTACAAGCACTTCGACGGTTTCGAGTCTTTCTTCTTCTTTCTTTCTCTTCTTCTTCCGTTCGTTTCGTATTGGGCGTCAGTGTTCGTCGTTCGTTCGCGTTGTGCGTGCAATAGCACTTTTCAAATGAGCGCGCTTTTTAGCTCCGTTCCCATTCCATGGCCCAAACCCAGAGCAGAGCTATAGAGGTAATAAATATTCGACGCCCCTGACGCCATCGACGCCACTGACGCCATATATGGCAGATCTAAACCGCGCAATATGCCAAGGAGCTATAGGTACAGGAGGTGACACTCGACAGGTGTTTTGACCCTCGACTCGACACTCGAGGTGACACTTGACAGCAGATTCTTGGTGTTGGGACGCAGTTCAAGTTTTGGGTTTTAGGTACAACGAATCTATAGTCGCCATCAAAATTTCTTGCAAAACAGTAAAAATATCTCAGGATCTAGCCAACATTGAGCTAAGTGGTTAAAAATCTGTCGATAAGTTTTAGCAGAATTAAAAATAAAAACCGCATGCTTCTCTGATCGAAACCAATCCAAAAATTTAACCCTTACCCAAAAATTGTCAATATCTAATTTTACATAGGATAGGGTACTTTTAATCAAAAAGTTTTTGCAGTATTGTTCTTTTATCTTGAATAATCGAAAGTGTACATTTTTAGTACATAAAGAAATTTGCTATATTTCTCAACACAGAGGGCATGTAGATAAATGTTGTTTTTTTAATTTCAATGCAGCTGAAACTTTTTAACATATTTTTGACCACTTTACTCTGCATTGGCTAGATTCTGAGATCTGTGCAGCAAGAAATTTTGATGTACAATAATAGAGCACAGTAATATCTATATTGTGCAGGTGTATGGGTGGACTTAGGTTTTAGGTTTAGGCTGAGGCTTAGGCTAAGGCCTGCCTACCCCTCTGTATCCAATACCTAAGTCTTAGCCTAAGCCAATCTCAAAACTCAATCCAAAAACCTAAAACCCAATCCGAAAACCCAAAACCCAATCTGAAAACCCAAAACCCAGAAACTTGAACTGTATGGTTGGTGTAGCATACTTGGTAGAAATGCATGTAAAAAGGCAGTTTTTCATCAATTTCTTAGATTGTCAGTGTGGTGGGGAAGAGTTAACACAACCACTGCGAAGTTTAGACCCTTGGTGGTGAAATTTGAGGACAGCATTTGGTTGGCTCTGTGTGTATTGTGTGGAGGCCAGCAAAATATAGTCACCGGGACGATCAAGACCGTGCTTGACAATTTTCGCGCTCCCGTAGCAATCTTAGTAAATCTGGCATTTCTATACAAGAATAGCAAGAGTGTTTGAAAAAGGGTCGAAAAGCCGGTTGCTATTCTTGTATAGAAATGCCAGATTTACTGAAATGCCACGGGAGCGGCAAAATTGTCAAGCACGGTCTTGATCGTCCCACTGGCTATACCCTACTTTTATCTAAAAGCTGAAAATGGCCATTTTGGCCATACCATTTGGGAATTGGTTAACGTCGCCCCCACCATTGACAAGAGTGAGAAAAGTTGGGGTATTAGTATTATTAGACTTTGACTTGATTTGGCCTCTGTAGCATGCCACGGACCTGAGAAAAACGGATGCTGCTGTCTCCGCCCAAAATTGCTTGAGTGATGTCTCCTATACTTTACCTCCTTGGTAACCGCACTGCGAAGTTTAGTTCTGGCATTTGATGGCGTCACGCCACTATAGGTGGCGTCGGTGGCGTCGATGGCGTCAGTGGCGTCGAATATTTATTACCGCTATAGAGTGTATATGTAGGCAGAGGAGGACCACAGCGAGACGACGATGTTTCCAAAGGGGGCCATCGTTTTCTCTATATGTTGGCATGGACACCTCTAATTCAAAGTGTCCATGGTTTGATGAAAAGCGCCGGCTAGTTGCCGAGAAAGACTACACACTATATTACTTTCAGAAAAGTGTAATATCAAAATTGCCTACTTTTCTTCCAGATTTTAGGAAATAATAGCTAGTCCTCAAAGCCATTCAAAAGAAAAGAAGAACAAGAGAACAAATTCAAATTCTCTTCTCTTCTCGTCTCGTTTCATCATAGGATATTTTGTTATCTGTTTAACTGCTGTCATGTTCAAACGCATTTACTGTGAAGAGGAAGCCGATTTGGTGCAACTGGCACTCACAATGCCAAAGAAATGCTGTGTGTTTCAATGCAAGAGTGGATATGCCAGTCAAACTGAGGAGGAGCAGGAGACTTGGACGAACAAGAAGCACTTGGACGCAAGGTATTCTTTTGCTTACCTGAGCATGTACATTTTAGTACCAAGAATAATATAACCTACAAGAACGAAACACCACAAGTTAAAAAAAACGATTGATCCCTGACGCATTTTCTGTAAAGCTTCGTGTATAACCCCAGAGGATAAAAAGTCGTTACTCGCCGATTTGAAGGGGTTTCTGTAAAGCTTCGTGTATAACCCCAGGGGATAAAAGTCGTTACTCGCCGATTTGAAGGGGTTTCTGTAATGCTTCGTGTATAACCCCAGGGGATAAAAGTCGTTACTCGCCGATTTGAAGGGGTTTCTGTAAAGCTTCGTGTATAACCCCCAGGGGACAAAAATCGTTATCACCAATTCAAGGTGTTATACACGAGACCAAGCAAAATATGCCAAATCATCACCAGCACGCTTGTTTTGTTTTTTTGCGCGTTTTATGCGTTTTAAAAATATTGGTCAAAGGGGGATAAAAATCGTTAGTCACCGAATAGGGGATAATATTTGATGGGGGTTATACACGGAGCTTTACAGTACAAAGGCACAAGACAGCACATTACAGCAAGTTTGCGCATTCGTATGCATTTTTTTGGAATGCCAACCCATTTGTAATTTTTTCAGAGTCGGGATATGGTTGCTACATTACCAATGAATGGCTTCAATGTAGAGAAGCTTCAAACAGCAACGATGAGTATTATGCAAATGCTGGCAGACCTGGGCCTCTGTGTGCAGATGATGATAACGGATAACCACGCCATTAACAGGTGCACAATGATTTTAGTGCCACAGTTGTCAAAAAAGTGCACATCAACTTCACATGGAATGTATGTAGCTTGTGTACATATGGAAATGGCACATGTGGGTTTTTGTTTAGGGCGTTTTTCAAGCTGTTGGGTGGTGACGTGCACTTCCTAATGGTTTCAAACCCTGTCACTCACTAGTCAGCCACTGTTTCTGCTCTTTGATCAGATGCTTCTTCTGAAGAAAATGTACAGCCTGCTGCTGTCAAAGGGAATAATACTTGAGTTTCCGCCTCCACCAGAAGAGCCCAACAAACTCTCCAAGCTTGAAGGCTTTTACTGCTGTTATGGCGACTGAGCAGCTGAATTTGGCATTCGTGAAGAGGGGCAGTAGAAACCTGTCTTTGAAGCAGCTGTGTATCAGTTGCTGGAAGAAGATTCTGAGCTGGAAGAATTGCAATGTCATCGCTCTTGTGAGATAATGGCCACTCTTTTGGATGACTGATGGTCTCCAAGCTGTTCAACTACACAGCAAAGAATCAAGCGATATTGATTTCTTCTATCGCACAAAACCGCCAGCAAACAGAAAAGTTGAAGGCTAAGCTTGGAAAACTGTCAGGGTTATCTCAATATCAATCTTTCCAGTACTTTGTATTGTATAGGTGTAGTGCCAAATTGGTGATATTTAGTGCGAAACTGGTGTTGCTATGTGATGAGAATGGTAGGGTCTGTTGTTTTCGGTTCGCTTATGTGTTATTTGTGCCATAATAATGCATTGTTTGCGTGTATGTGTGTGGAAAAGACCGTTAGTTGGCGGCGTCCTATGGCCCCCTTTGGTCATCAGTGCAAAACCCGTTGGTCCTCCTCTGCCTACTATAGCAGAGCCAAGATAAGGACCAGCTGATTCCATTCCATCCCAGTTACTCTGCAGTATGGAACAGCACAATATTGTGAATGAATAGCCACCACTTTATTTGCAGCTAAACTCTGATAGAACATTATCAATAAACCCCAAAGCAAGGAAAATTAGGCACGCACAGAAGAGAAAATAATGACTGCCACAGTATACACTAAAAGACAATGGCAAAACGAAATTGCCATCCAAAGAGCAAGGAACCCAGCGCTGGTCAATTTCCATTACGTTTTTACCAACGGTTACGGACGAACAGATACAGTACAGTCACGTACGAATGCTGGGCGCATATAGCTATACATACAAAGCACGTGAAATGGGCAATTTGTTTATAAAGATAGCATACGTATATCGCTTATCGCCAACCTGAACCTGAACAGAACCTACCGCATACAGCACCTCTTACATGCCATATTCGAATAATCTCAATTATCTACAGCAAGCAGTACTGAACACACACGATATAGATACACACACACACTACACACACTTACACTTATCATCTACATAGAACAAATATTAGTAATTGTATGCAAGTTCAAGAGCCTGGAATTTTTCATATGGTGAGCTCACTCACTACGGTTGGACACATTGGACATCAAGAAATAGTACACATTCCATTGACTGTACAAGACAAAGGCACATCAACCCTCCGGACACATCCGTTCACAATACGCACTAAATAACACTACAACGTGAGAGCATATACTTGGAACAGCTTGTCAAACTCTTGCAATTTACGAAATCCAGCAAAAGACACGAAAATAACACCGGGAAGTGTCGTACGTACATGCATCTCCACATCCAAGTCGCTACATCGTTTCGTTACCTCCTTCATTGCAGGTGAGCAAGTACAGTACACATGTTCAATCATTCAGGCACTTCAAATCAATGGGGTTCTTCCTTTTCCCTATGGTCTTTTCGGCCGTCCCGGCTGGCCCTTTTTACCACGAAGCGAAGGAATGCGAGTGTGAGCGCCGCCTGTTGATTCCCGAGATCCCACCGAATTCAGCGAGGCGTCTGAGCCTGTTCTGGAGCGAGGATGAGGTGTCACATCGGCGCCCCTGGAAGACGGACGCGAGCCGCCACCGCCTCTTTTGCTGGCCGCTGTACACAATAGTGGACACATAATGGACACAATAATCCGTGGCTTACAGTGTACACCATTGTTGGTAAGCACACTCTCGTGAGTTTGTTTGAATACGAAGCTCACGAATGACGAATGCATACACATGTATACGTACATCCTATACACATGCAGACAAACCTGGCGTCAAGAGATCAGTGCTTGAGCGTCGCGAGTTGGAAGCCACACTGGATGCCTCCGAATCGCCGGGACTCAGAGAAGCGCCGGGAGAGCGCCAAGGCGGCCGCTTCCCACCCACCGACATCGGAAGACTGCGTTCCGTCTTCTCCCGTATCTGCAAAAACACAGTTCTTTCTTTAGTGGGTGAAATAGGAGTGAAATAGGCTACATATGCTGCGGCAGGACAGTACGTAGGCCTATTTGCGATATGCGGTAACGCGATTGGGTTGGTCGATAGCGACCCCGCGGTACTTAGTGAAAGTCTGGATCGGTGCCTGCGGGGTCGTCGACGTCATTTGTTGTCAATTCTTCTTTTCACTCGCTCCTTTTCCGCTCCCAGATGATTGAACAAGGTTGACGACCCCGCAGGCACCGATCCAAACTTTCACAATATACCGTGGGGTCGCAATCGACCAACCCAATCGCGTTACCGCATATCGTCCATATGTACCGTATATAATACAAATGGTTGAGACCTTTGTAATGGGACCGGTAGCGGAGACTCTTCCTCCTCCAGCTGCGGACGTAGAAGCATGTGGGCCGCTGTTCATGGGGATGGGACTGCGTCGACTCTTGAACGCCTCCATCGTCTGAGTGACGCCGTCCGCCAGAATAAACTTCTCCCGCAGCTCCACGTTCGTCCGTCCCTTGGCTGAAAGCAACACTATCAAGATCAGTAACCAACACTTTGTAGTTGTCGCGTTATCACACCCCACCTACCTATACTATACAATATGTAATCTTTGTACCTCGACACGGATCATTCTTGACAAGGAACTCATCCAGCGCCTCCCATCCGCCGCCCACTCGCACCATCACTGTGGAACGAAGAATACGAACGAGACGCAGCATCTGCTTGTCGCCGAACTGCAAACATTAATTCCACATTCACGATAGCTGCTGGTCAAATACCGTATTTACCTATGCATAGCCCCATGGGGCTATGCAAAAATTGAGAGGTCCTATATGGGGCTATGCATAGGGGGGGGGGGCTATGCATAGGGGGGGATATGCATAGGGCATTTTTTATGTTTTTGAGAGGTGCGCAGAGGCATATTTTTTAGGTCAAAAGCACGTGTTTTAGGGCATAATTGAGGTCAAAACAGGGTTATTCTAGTACAATACACCCCCAAGCAGGCTTATAGGCATCTTAGCTTGGTGTGGGAGTGGCTATGGGTAGCTTATGACCAGCTTATATAGGTAGGTTCAGGTACTCTACAGTACATATGGGGCTATGCATCGGGGGGGGGGGCTATGCATAGGGCATTTTTTATGTTTTGCCAATATGGGGCTTGCATAGGGGGGGGGGGCTATGCATAGGGGGGGGGGGGGGCTATGCACAGGTAAATACGGTATGTGTTTTTTAGGGTACCAGTAATCAGTATCAGTACCAGACTTACCCGATACTTTCCTTCTCCCACTTCGTTCGCTTCATACTTGCGCGAGCACGTGCACTTCTCAACCTGACGCGTCACCTCGTCTTGAATCACCTCCCTATCCGTCTGAGGACCTTTCGACTGCAACGTATACATTATGCAGTGAGTACGTAGGTACAAAAATCCCTTCTCTGATGCCGTACGTCAGCAATGTATCTAACGTCCAGTAATATTTACCGGTCTGTCAGGTCTGAGGGCCTTAATAAATTCTTGATAGTCGATCATTCCGTCCCCTTTGTCGAAGAGGTCACACACCTTGCCCAGTTCCAGGCGAGTAGTCGGAAATTCTAAGTTGCCAAATTACAAAGTACGTATAGTACTACAGTGCACAGAAAGTAGCGTGTATACGAGAATGTAAGCTTCATGCCGCGTTCACCAGCCGTCCGTTAACGGCCGTTGTCCGTCCGTAAATCCGTAACGGACGCATCTAGGAGTAGCACACCGCAAACAACCATGTACTCCTAGATACGTCCGTTACGGACGTCTGGTGAACACGGAATCACGGTGAAGAATGAAAGCCATTACTCACTGGAAGCGAGTATGCCATCGATGAGGACGTTGCGATGCACTTTGCCCACTCCGTCCTTGTCCAGACGACGGAAGAAATCGTTGGGTCGACTCTTCTTCTTGTTCATCCAGTCGTTGTACTTGCGACGCCAAACGTCAAAGTCGAATTTCTCCAGCTCCTTCAACTCTTTCAAGTAGGCCAGCAGATCCTGCAGTTTGCGCTGGCGATCCATCGACTGCAGCCACAGACGGCGCCAGTTATCCGCCAGCTGCTGCGCTTTCGGATGCTTCGTCGGCTGACGTCTGAAAATGATTCATCCGCCGTACCAAGAACTATTCTTCGTCCTACCTATTTTTATACCGTATCAAATCCAGGGAAATATCAAATTACGTTTTTGACACCTAATATAAAAGTCTGTACAAGTCCAACTACATAAAGCCTTCTTACTTGGCCTGTTTCTTGGTTGTCTTTCCATGCACTCCTCCGTGCTGAGCTGTAGCAGGCGCAGCTGGATCCGCTTCTGTCTTCTTCCATTTGGTCGCTTCGTCCACGTCCGCCTGTCTAGCTCTCAGTTCCGACTCGAATTTGGCGTGCTCTTCCAACAACCTATAACAAATACTTGAGGAACGTTCACCGTTGTTTTACCACGCCTCCTGCCATGTCGTGCCCTACTACGCATGTAAGTATGTACAAACTCTACGTGCGTACGCCTGTAGGCAACACGCGTTGCTGTCCATCTGCTGAGCTTACTTCTCCACAAGTTGCATATCCTCAGGCAAGGGATGCTCTTCCGCGTCTTGCAATTCCGCTTCCTTTATCGCCACCCACTCCAGCAGTTCGTTCAGCATGTCATCCTGATGCTTCAATTCCTTCAGTTGCGTCTCCGTTCTCTCGGTTCTCTGCAGACTAAATGCGGATACTTCGTCCCATCTGGCTTCCAGGATCTTCATCCAGTGCTTCATCGGCTGCTCCGCATCTGGGTGACAGTGCGACTGGATATCTCTGCCCAGCGCCAGCGTCGAGTCCAGTTCTGGCCGTCGCGATGAGAATTCGGCTTTCAGCGACTGCAAAAATAATAGGTAGCCGTATGTACGTACCGTACCTTCATCTACATAGCTGCACCAGTTTGTACAAGAGAGCGAGAATTCTCAAAGCCTATGATGCTCAGCTGAATAAATAAATTTTCTCTACCATGCACATATTTCACGCACGTACTTATCTCGACACCAAACGTAGTACTATTAGCAGCAGTACCTCCAATTTCTTGAGCTCCTTCTCCACCTCCTCCTCCACCTCTGTCATGGCGCCCGGGAACTTCAACCTCATCTCCACATCCGACAACCACTCCAGCATCGCATGAGCGCCTTTGTGGAATTGCTCCGCCTACAACACGCCATCAAGCTTCTAGCTTCAGCCTCCACCTTACACACATTCAGTAAAATAAACCACCTATGTACTGTATTTCGCCAACCGCACATTATAGTTTCGTTGGCTATAATAAGCTTGTAATCCCTACGTACGTAAGACCAAACAACTTCAACGTATACGTTAATATCACAAAGTACTGTGACGTGCCGCGTTCCGCATGGCGATAGCCGGGCCCCGAAAAGGGGGGAGAGAAATAGGACCGAACAGGAATCGAACCCGCTACCCTCGGACACAGCTGTGGACTAGACACCCCACCAGGGACCGGTCCGGCGACTTTTAGCTAAACTCGCCTTACATACCTAGAACTAGTTTACGTACACTACTGGCCTCAGACGCTATTGTCATGCGTACGCAGTACGTAACAGTACTCTTCTCCTTACGTCCTTCATCGCCAGCGCCAACTTCTCATCCTTCTGTTGCGCCAGGCGAGTCACACTGTCCCATTTCTCGTCCAACTGAGCCATTTGCTCCCTGATCTTTCCCGCGCTCTCTTCGTCTCCGCTGGCCGCCGTCAGTTCTCTGGCCGCCTTGCGCACTGTGTCCACGTTCGCCGATCGCCCCTTCAGCTCCGCCGTGAAAGCCTTGTGCTGATCCTGCAGCGCGCTCACAGTGTCCAGGTCTCCGTGCAGATGGGCGTCGGGGTCAAGACGGGGTCGCACACCGTCCAGCCAGTCCAACAGAGCCGCCACCGCTTCGTTGAACTGGCCACTGAACAGCAGCGCTTCTTCCAGCTTCCGTTGCCTACAAACAAACGGAAACATAATATTGAGACGCACTTGCGGCGGGGCTAATCGATACTTATCTCCCCTCTTGGAGAATCCAGCGAAAACAGTATACGGAAACCGCGGACAAAATAATGACCAAAATGAACGCCTGATTTAGCAATCCATTACTTTTAGCTCGGCTCAATCATAACTGTACCTCCACAGTATATTTTGCCAACCTAACGTACCACAGTGCGTATGCATAAACGCGTATGTCATGTCAGGTGCGGCAATCGGTATAGCGAACCTGTCAACAGCGGCAGTGCACAGCGCCGTCCATTTTCCTCTCAGTTGATCCACCATCTCCTGTATGGGCTGCTGTTCGGCTTTGGGCGCGTGGTCCCGCAGCTGTTTGCCCTGTTTGGTCACTGTGTCGTACACAGGCTGACGAGAGCCCAGCTCCCTTTGGAAGTCCTGCAATATTCACTTATAATCACTTGCAACATCAGTATGTATTTTTAGAATTGTCGTTGTATCAAGCAAGCGCACGTCTGTCTACGTACGTACAGTACTGTACCTTATGCCTGTCCAGTAGCTCCTTGATCCTGTCTGGATTGGTCGGTTGCTGGCCTTGCTGCTCGTCCAACCAGCTTTGCATCTCGTCCAACCAATCGCAGAGCTGTTTCCAACCATCCAGAAACTGAAAGTAAACAATTCCTCAATCCAGTCATTCGTGCTCAATGAACATTAGAAAAGAAAGCCTCTCATCTCAGGCGTGTCACCTCTTTGGCCTGATTATAGCCCTGATCCAGGGCTTTCGTCCTATCCGCAGTTCTCGACACAACCTTGTCGAAGCGATGCTTGGCGGAAACCATCAGATTCTTGATCGGAATGGCGTCCTTCTTCTCGCAGTAGTACTGCAGCTTCGTGCCGCGATTATTCATGTCTTGCGCAATCTCCCGTCGACCTTGCACTTCGTCTTGGAAAGCCTAAAAAGAATCATCTTACGTTTACCAATGCGGACGTACGTACATACATCAAATAGATTCCCATTGACGGGACGACAGCTTGTTTACCCTGTGCTCTTCCATTTGCTCTGCTAGAGGCTCCAGAAGACGAGAGACGGGCGGAGCGGCGTTCAGCCTGTGTTCCGCTTTCGCCAGCCATCCGTTGAAATCGGTGATCATCTGATGGAATTCTTCAGCGTGTCTCAACGCTATCTCCAGTTTATTCTGCAATACATACAAACAATCATTTCCTGGAATCATGCACGTCTGGTTTTGATGTATACTACAGTACGTACGTACGCAGTACTAGTAGTAAGGACAGCGATTCATTGATTGATACACACCTTTCTGTCCTGTGCCTTCGTGTGTAAAGCTCCCCACTTGGCCTCCAGTTTCTTGATATCGTGCTCCAGGGCTGTGTTCAGCTTGTCTCCCGATTCGCACAGATGCTCCTTTCCAGCTGCCAGACACTCTTCCAGCTCCGGTCGTTTGCTCTCAATCTCTTGTTCCACCAGCTGCAACAAAGCACACGCCATAAACCCACCACATTCCAGTGCCAATACGCAACGACGAGTACGTACTCTACATAAACGAATTTACGCGCTCTTGCACATCTCCTTACCCAGAAGTCTTCCAGCTGTTTCTGCGCCGTTTCCGGCAGGCCTCCCGTGGGTTTGGTGGTCGTCAGCTCCTCGTCCACATCCTCCAGCCAGAGCAGCCAACGCTGAATCTGACCACCGAAGCTCTCCGCGTCCGTTTTCGCCGCTTCCAATCGCAGCAATTTCGCCTCCAAATTCCGCAAAAGCTCCGCCCATCGATCGTTGAGCAAGCTCAGCTTCTGCTTCGTGTCTTCCGCCTCCCCGTCGGCTCCCTCCGCCATCAGCTTGCGTCCGGCTTCGTTCAAGGTGTCCACGCTGGCCTGATGCGCCTTGATGTCGTTGGAGAGGACTCGCAGCTTGGCCAGCTCGATCTCGATCTGCTTCTGGTCTCCCGGCGCCGGCTGGATGTCGTCCAGCGTCCGCTCGGACTTCTCCAGCCAATCCATCAGCTGCTCGTAGGCCTGCTGGAACTGGCCCATCTCCAGGAGCGCTCTCTCCAGCGCCTGCTGTCTGCCGGCCAAATCCCGACTCAGCTTCTCCCATCTCCGGTTCAGCTCCAGCAGTGGCTTCCGTACCGTCTGCGCCTGCTCCGGCCGCGTGCCCTCCGTGAGTTCGAGTCCCGCCTGGTACAGCTGCTCTTTGGCCACCGCCTTCTCCTCGTGCGCCTCCTTGAACCGCTCCAACTGCGTCAGCTGCTCGCGCACTCCCTCGGGGCTTTTCGCCACCACTGGCGCCATACTGCCCACCGTTCTCTCGGCGCCGTCCATCCAGTCCAGCAGATGACGCAGGGTGTCGTGGAAGTACATGGCCTTCTCCATGGCCTGCAGCAGATTGTCGCAGCGGCGATTGCACAGGCCGGTGACAGTGTCCAGGGCCGAGTCCAGTTCCGCCATCTTCGCCTCCACCTCCGGCTTCTCCGGCTCTCCCACCAGACTGAGCAGACTGGCGCCCGCCTCTCGAACTGCCTCCACTCGAGGGCGCGTTGCTTCCAGCTCATCGTGAAGCTCCTACAAACAATGCCATGATATTGTACCTATGTGATTCCCAAGATAATAGAAGGAACGCGTGAAGCCGCGCTCACCATACGTCCGCACATTCGTGTACTCCTAGTTACGTCGGGAGTATGGACGTATGGTGAATGGGGCATTAGGTGCCATTTTCAATGGCCTCAATCTCAAAGTTCCCCTCCTCTCTAATTGATGATCAAGCACTTTCGCTCACTCCTCCTGTATCATTCCGATCCATGTATACACTAATGCAATGCCTATTCTTCGTACCGTACATCTCTTCCAATCTGTATGCCAGGTACTCTACTCAGTGTGTACATACATTACCTGCAGCTCATTCTGTTGCTCTCCGATGGTTTCGGGGCTGCAGGCGGGCGGGGAAGCGGAGTCTAGACGCTTGCGCAGATCTTTCAGCGCCTTGACGCAGTCCTGCAGCTCGTCCCAGAAGCGCTCCGCCGCCGTCAGCGTATCCGTCAGCGTCTGTCCGCGCCACTCCGTCCCGTCCTGAATCTCCGCCCACAGCGCGTCCAAACTCGCCAGCTTCTCCTCGATCTCTGCAAACAAAACACATGGAAACACTACACTACACTTATGTGATGCGCCACGCGCGTACAATAAACATGGAACTGGAGCTCAGTATCCTCAAACACAACGAATATACCGTAGGTACTGTACAGCAATGAACGTAGGCCCCTTTTAGCGAGCGTACGTCGATACTCGATAGTATGTAGTGATATTTCAATCTACACTTCGTACGCACGTACGTACATAGTACCTCCCCGCCACTTGCACTAGCCCAATATGTAACTGACACTTACCAAATACAGCCGGATCATTCGGATCCGCCTTGGTGACGATGTCTTGGGCGGCGTCTTTGACGGCCTGGTAGGCGGCCGTCTTCTGCTCCAGCTCGTCCATCAGGGCGCAGTTGTCCTGGATCTGGGCGCGGATCTTCTCCGGATGCGCCGCGATGGGCTCCGCGTGCCGCACCAGCTCCGCCGCCGCCGACAGAGACGCCAGCATCCCGTCCAGCTTGTCCGAGAACTGCGCAGACTCCTGCAGGGCCGCGTCCAGCGCCGCGCCGCGCTCCCGCGTCAGCGTCTTCAGCGCGTCGTAGCGCTCCGCCACCGCGTCCCGCGCCTCCCGCACGCGCTCCGCGTCCTCCTCGTTGCACAGCGCCGCCAACGCCACGCCCGTACGCTGGAACTTGTCCATCAACGGCTTGTGTCCTTGGATCAAGGAGGTGAGACTCTGAAATGAATGCAGTTTAGTTGGCATGCACACGTTTTGAGCATGGCATACGTATTGTATTACACACTGTACGTATATGTACGTACACAATCACGCGCAACGCCTTAGTCAGTGTTTGTCGTGACTGCATACACGTACGTGTACGTTTCTGAACTTATACACGTATGTAGAAATCGGCCGAACACGATAGAAATATGCACATGTACTGCAAGCTAAATACTCAGGCCAGTAAATACGTGCATACTTTGTTGTGTTCTTGCTGCTTCCTCAACTGATCCGGATGCAGTCCGGGTATGACGGCGGGCGCGTTCTCTAGCTCCGCCTCCAACGTACTCAGCCAATCGTTTAGCTCGCTCAACTCCTCGGAGAAATGATCAGCCAATGGCAGCGCCTGCTCCAGCACGCCGAGTCGATCCGCACTCAACGCTACCACGGCGTCAGATAACTGCTTGAGCATCTGAATCAACCAATTTATTTATTGTTCTGCGGCTCTGCGTGCTTACAGTTACAGACACAAACGGGAACAAATAACAAATACCCAGACGTGGGCCTGGGGGTGAGGGGGGTATGTTGAACGCACCCCCACCCCTACCTCTCCATACCCCCACCCGTACCCCCAGGGAAAATGAAAAGGAACATACCCCCGCGTACCCCCAGAAAAAAAACAGCACTACGTATCCCCACCACGTAACCCCAAACTTGAAATCAGCAGTTTGTCTGCCAGGACACGTACCCCCACCCTTTTTTCCTCTGGCTTACATCCATGCTCAGACTTTTTACATACTCCACAAAGTGCATGCATTGTCAAGAATTGTTGTTTGTAGTTGCACAATGTAGTGAATAGTTTTATATAATGGTTTATCCCTATCTGTCTAGAGCAACTTGTCTAGAATAGTTGCTAAAGTATTCAACAGTGGAAATTCGATTCGAACACATACTTACACACCACTCTTATCAACCCACCACTGCATTTTGCATAAATATTACAAGGTGCACAATAAAAACTGTTGCACTTTGTGCAAAAAAATAGTGGTCATTTTTTTCTGGGGATAGATATAGACTTTGTGGCGTTATGTAGCACACCATTTACAGTTGGGGGTACGTAAATATGCTGGGGGTACGTGAGGTTTTTTTCTTGGGGGTACGTAAAAAATCTGGGGGTACGTGGCCAAAAAAATTTTTTTGGGTGGGGGTACGCAACACCCCCCACTTTTGACCTCCTGCATACCCCCACTGACAGACCCCCACCCTCAAAACCGTGCCCACGTCTGAATACCTATGTGCGCACGTATGTATGAAGGAAGACGGTAAGTGTGTCTGTAGATAGTCGAAAACAATTACTGTACGTACGTACCTCCATCTTATCCTGCAATGCCTGCGCATCCTCTCCTTCCGTGTTGTAATCCCGTTGCAGCTTGTTACCAGCGGCGAACAGATCTCGGAGTCTGCCCTTCTGACTGAGGATGTCGTCGTGCATGAGTTTCTGATCCTTCAGCTGCTGCTTGGCCACCTGCGGGTCGGCGGAGGCGGCGCCGGCTTCCGTCATTCGCTGCTCAGCCTCCTTCAGCCAATCGTGAACGCTGTCCATATCGCCCAGAACCTGCAATCAATAAGTGTTGCCAGTTTAACGTGAACTTTGGCGCGAAGACCAATACGTAGGGTAAGATAGGGTAAACCCGGCCATGGGAAAAACCGGCCACCTAAGTTTCAGGTCTGCATAACTCAGCAATCAACGGACCATAAATATTATCGATTCCAAGAACTCTCCTTTCAAATGAGCTACATACGAACGTGGTTCATCATGTGCTAAAACAGCAAGTTCAAAAGAGCGTAGGTGGCCGGGTTTACCCCACAGTACCCTACACACACCGTATCCTATTCTATGTGTACCTCTGAGGAGCGCGCTCTGGCCATGTCCAGTCGCTCCGCCCTGCGTTGGACTTGTTCACAGACGGCGTCGAATCGGCGAGTGGCGCGCGTTCGCATCTCTTCGATCAGTTTCGCCCCTTCTCCAGGACTCAGCTGCTCCAGTCGGGCGCCAGCCTGCTGCATCTCCTCCAGCGTCGGTCGGAACCGACTTATGTCCTCTTCCATATTCTAAACACGCCCACACACAATCAACATATCATCCATCATACATCATTTACAAGGTCTATTAGCAGAAAAATGCAGACATGTACCACCCGTTATACCTACGTACTGTGCCGTGCGTATACAACATCACTAGTGCGCCACACACGTGGTGAGTGAGTAAACTCCCGGGGAAATCCCCGTAAGAACGTATGTAATGAGGAATAGGGAGGCCGGAGACTTCACCGGGAGTTTGAAACTCACCACGTGTGAACACGGGAAAAAAATTTAGCGCGTGGGAGCAAGTGAGAATGCTCTACACGCAAAACAAAAGTCGATGGTCAAACTCACCGTGAATTCACAGCGAGTTTATTCACCACGTGTGTGGCGCACTTACTGATAGTGGACAAGAGACAACCTGTATGAGTTCTTGCTGATTCTCCAGGGAGGCGTCGTCCAGCCTGGCCAGGTCGCTTTCGATGGCGCCGAGCCACTCTCCCAGCTGGGCGTGGGTCTCGTGGAAGGCGTCCGCCATCGGCATGGCCTCCTGCAGCAGCTCCAGCTTGGCGTCCGCCTTCTTGCTCAGCTCCGTGTAGCGAAGGCGCAGTCCCTCCAGCTGACCCTGCAGCGTCACCGCCTCGTCGCCCCGCGTGTGCTTGCACAGCTCTCGACCCTCGTCCACGATCCGCACCACTTCCCCCTGCTCCTCCGCTATCTCCTCTGCCAGCTTCTGCATAAATCAATACAGCATGTTGTTTTGTACATACAGTACAGTACGTAATGCGAATGCCAATGCGCAGAATGCCAATGCGTTTATGGACATCTCTTCAGACACCGTACAATATCTTCGCCCTTCTTTTCGAACGTAAGCAAGCCTTCGCTACTCATATAAGGAAGGAACAAGCTTTCGCGTTAGGCATGCTAGCAAGATACAAAATGGAATTTGCTGGCCGGTAGCATTCATGATAAAGTTGATGAATCAATGGGTCAGACCAGAATAAAGAAAACAACATCTTTCTTTATTCTGGTCTGACCTATTGATTCATCAACTTTATCATGTAGCAAGATACACGTCATGGTGTACGCGCATACATTTCATATAACTGAATGCATAACGCTGTTCTCTCTCCCTTCCTCACCATGAGTTCGGCTCCTTGCTCCTGCAGCTCTTCGGGGAAGACGGGAAGCGGGTGGAATTTGGCCAGTCGCCCTTCCATCTGGTCGATCCAGACAGCCAGGGCGTCCGTGCTGGCGTAGAAGTGTCCGACGCCTTCCGCCATCTCCGCCAGCAGCTTCCCCAGCGCCACGGACGTGGAGCCGAGGCGGTCGTAGCGCGTGGCGACTGCGGACAGCTGCTCCTGCAGCGCTTCGCCGTCCTCCGGGCTCACCAGCGCCACCAGGCGCTCCCCCAGCTCCATGAGCTGATCCAGATCCTCCCGACGACCTTCGATCTCCGCGTGCGCTTCCTAGACACAACACGCCGTTGATTCTTTCAAGTATCCACCATATGCAGTAAGGCCATTGGGTTGGTCGATGGCTACCCCGCGGATATTTAGTGAAAGTTTGGATCGGTGCATCTGAAGTCGTCGACGTCATTTGTTGTCAATTTTTCTTTTCACTCGCTCCTTTGACGCTTCCAAATGATTGAACAAGGTCGACGACCCCGCAGACACCGATCCAAACTTTTCACTAAATGCCGCGGGGTCGCCATCGACCAACCCAATAGCCTTACTGCATATGGTGGATACATGCACTTGGTACACTGTAACGTACGTAGTTCTCCTACGTAGTACGTACCGTATAGCTTGGTTGTGACAATACGAAGAAAGAGATAAACGCACCTGATGGTCTTCGATCTGTTCCTTCAGTTTCTGCTCATCCGTCGGCACATTGTCCATGTTCTGGAAGCGTTTTTCCGAGTTGTCCAGCCAGTGGAGTACGGGTTGCAGGGACTCCATCCACTGCTCCGTCAGATCCTGGGCCTCCTGCAGTCGACCATGACGGTCGCTGGCTTCTTCACATAGACGATTATACCTGTGTAGACACACATACCGGTAAAGATACATACGGAAACTCACATGGTGGTAAACACATGACACATTCATTTCAGCAACCGATTATCCTCAGTTGCTTTATAGCTACATTCGTACATAATACAATAAATGTTTCCCTGCTGCCCGTTAGTACCTTCCGGTGACATCCTCCAGCTCCTTCCTCAGCTGATCGCGCTCCCTCTGATCCGGGGCCAGCTTCTCAATCTGTTCCACCAGTGCTACAAATCCTTCCACAGCCGGCTCCTTGTCGTCTATCAGCTTCTGCAGCAGCTTCTGCTCTTGCAGCTGCGCCTTCACTACTTTGTGATCGCTGGACGGCTCGCGTTGGCTATTCACCAGCTCCTCAGTGTCATCCAGCCAGTTTAGCATGCTACCCAAGGCGTCCTGATAGTTTCCGAGGCCGAGAATGGCCGCGTCCAACTTCTGCTCCCGCTCCGACACTCTGCCCTTGAGCTCCTGCCAGGCCTCCGCCACGTCGTGCATGGCCGACTCCAGTTTGGAGGTGTCCACGCCAGGCGCGGCCGTCTTCACCAGTTCGCGTCCCGACTCCAGCAACACGTCCACGCGGCCGTTTAGCGGGTCCAGACCTTCCTTGAACCTGTTCAAGTTCAGCAACTGACTGCGCACGCCGGCCAAGTCGCCAGAGATCGGCTGCAGCAGAATCTCCGCGCCCATGGTCTCCTGAATTCCGTCCTGCGTTTGGCGCATGTCTCGCAGCAGCTGAGCGATCTGCTTATGCAGCGCCTGAATATCGTCCAGACGACGCTCTCCGTCCGTCTGCAGGCCGTCTACGTCCTCCCTGATCTTCGTCAGCCGCTCCGCGCACCCTTTCAATGCATCGGGATTGAGTCCTGCGCCCAGATGACTCAGCGCCTCCAGCTCGCCCTTTGCCCGATTCAGACCCGCTCGTTTCTCGTGCAAACTGGACAGGAAATCCTCGGTCGCCGTCTGCTGACTGCGCAGCGCGTCCGGGTCACGAGCGAGCGGGCCCAGATCCGCGTAGTCCTGCTGCAACCCCTTGACCATCTTGCCCAAGTTGGCGATGGTCTGTTCGAATTCTCGCACGGCGTCCTCCGATCCCTCCAACTCAGCCACTTTCGTCCCGATCTCACCCTTCAGCTTCTGCGCCTTCGCCGTCAATCCGCTAGCACCGTTTCCACTGCTGTCGGTCGCGTCGAACCCTTCCAGCGTCTTTCCCGCCGTTTCCGCCGCTACAATCTTCTTCTGAATCGGGCCGTCCAGATCCTCCAAAAGTCCTTTCAGTCGCGGCAGACTCTTGGCGTCTTTGGAGCCGACTTTCGCCGCCTGACTGCTGCAGTGCTCCAGCGCCGCTTCTGCATCGGCCAGTGCGCCGTCGTACGTCTGCCACTGCTGCAGCTGTTTCTCCATGGCTTTCTGCTGCGCTTTGACCGCGTCCTGCAGCCGCTCCCATCGCTCGTGAAGCGCGTCCAGCTCGTCCTGCACGCCCTCCGAATCCTGCTCCGTCCATGCGATCAGCTGTTCCCCGAGCGAGATGGCGGCTTTGTAATCCGACGCCTGATTGGCCAGTTCCTGCTTCAAATCCGCCAATTGCCGCAGAGTTTCCGCGTAGTGCGCTCCGACTTTATCGCCTCCGCCGCCGCCTACGGATAACCGGCTGGCGGCGTCGCGCAGGATGCGCTGCAGGCGGGATTCGTCCTCGGCCAGATGCGTGCGCAGGCCGTCCCGCGCCTTCTGCCACTGCGCCGCCACGTCCGATGCCCGTTGCAGCGCCGCGTGACGCTCTTTGGCGCCCGACAGCAGCGGCTTCCACCGGGCGTTCAGCGTGTCCAGGTGGCGACGCAGCGTGGCCTCCTGTCCGTGGCGGCTCCCGCGCAGAAATTCCTCCGCTTTCGCCTTCGTCCAACCAACTTCTCCCTCGCGACCGAGAATCTCTTGGTACAAAGGCTGCAATACAACCGCCACAAACCGTGTCCTTCTTGCACACATTTCGCTTTTCACCGTTCATACATACACACTGTAGTCTGGCCAGAGAAAGTTCGCTATGGGAAGTCGTCCTGTGTAGTTTGCATGTACTTCGGCTAAATAGGAGTACACGTACAGACATAAATCCGCATTTGTGAATCTATTTTACGCAACGCGCCTTGAATGTCATAGCGAACTCTTATTGGCCAGACTATAGTATACATGTATATGTACATACGTACGTATGAAGGTGTAGCTGTGAACACGCAAAAAATCACTTAGTACCGTACCGTGCATAAAAACGTACCTCGAACTTGTCCGATTGCACTCGGAGCTTGGAGGCGTTGGCAGAGATGGGCCCTTGAGCATCCAGCGCCTGTTGACTCTGTTGCATCCAGTCCAGCAGCAGGGAGAACTGCTCCTCAAACTCCGCACCCTCCGCCATCTTATTCTGAGCAGCATGTTCCAGACTATCTGCAAGCAAAGCAAAACATATCTCATTCATACCTTACACACAAAGTATATACCTACATGTACATAAATGTACATTCAATTCCTGATACAATACTATACGTACATACGTTCGCTAAAAGTAAAAAATTCACTCAATTCACACATTTTCCCGACTTCTTGTGATTGAAAAAGCCAGCGAAAGCGCGTTTCATGATTGCGAGAATAGTTTCCATCACTTGGCTTCCCACCCATATCCATCAACCCGCACTGTCTCAGACAAAACGGCACCAAAACTACTACAATCTACAACTATTCTTTCTTCCCAACTCCTTTCACAAAAGCCATCAAGAAAATGAATGTTGAGTACTCCACTGTGTTCTGTACATACAATACATACTGCCCGATGGAAACCAGATTTTCTTCTCGACCACTTTTGACAAGGCCGTCGCGTCATCTCTATATTGAAGAGGTTCTCCCGCTCCCTGTCAGAGCCAAGTGAGCAGTCATGGGTTTGTCTACGGTTCCTCATACGTCATACTGCGCGATCTGCTTTGGTTTCCTCAGTTATTACACCGAATTTACATAATATGTAGCATGTCGCGTACTCTGTTATCTATGACAATTCTGTAACAGACAGAGACTGACACATTCGTGGAACATACGACCACTGTCCCCTCTCAATTTCTTGCTTCGACTCAAGTTGACTCACCGAGCTTTTTCCTCAGTTGATCGTAGGGCTGTTGCAGAGCTCTGAGTCGGGCGGAGACGTCAGCCTTGACGGCGGGGTCGGAGCTGATGGCGCCCAGCTGTTCGTAAACCTGCGCCAGCTGCTCCAGGTCTCCGGCTTTGGCGTCGACGGCGGAGCGTAAAGAGTGAATGGCGCCCAGATGCCGATCGATCTCGTGCCGACTCGGCGCCGCCCGACCCAATTCGTCCACCTCTTGCGTCATCGGTTCCATCCATTCCCTAAAACACAAAAAACCATTGACGTCATATTTTGCACACAATGCTGCGTACGTAGGTAGGCTACTTGTTGAATTTGAATTGTGCGGGCAAGCCGAACAACACACAGTTTTTCTCAACCTATTTTAGTGTTTTGAACCCAATATAGCTAGCTGGGCCCGATATTGCAACAGTTGAACGATTCTACGTATTCTGAAGGATTCAAACTCAATTTTTTAGCCGTTAAAACTGATATAGGGAAATCCTTTCCAAGGTCTTGGGCATGAGCAAAATAACGACGGAAAAGCTGGAATTGCCTGCTGCTTGACTTTACACCACAACAGCACCCTAGCTACTATACACAAACGTACATGAGCAGGCGATGCTGTCTGGCCGCGTCCGTTCCCAATCCTTTGGCTCCATGAAGCAACGCCTCTCTGTTGCTCAACTCCTTCTCCAGTTCCTCCCACTTTCGGTTGACTTCTGCCAGCTGCTCGCCCAACAGACGGCCTTCTTCGCTGCCCGGGCGCAGAGGTGCCAGCAGACTCTCGCCAGCCTGATTTACCGCCGCAAGATCGGGCCGATGAGCCTCGAACTCTTCGCGCAACACCTGCAAACAATTCAGGTATGCACTTACCACGTCTAGTCAATGAAAATGGCATAAGGAAGATGAAAGACAAATGACAAAGCTAATCATCAGGCCAAGTTTGAAGGAATGAATAATAAGGTTGCTAGGCAAAAGGTTTTTATACGCCACGTAGCACAATATAATGGGCGAAGTCGCATTTAGCCCTGCGCACACGTAACGTAGTAGCGCTTTTTGTTGCAAAACTTGTTTATTTTATGTTCATTTTATTTACTTTTTAGCCAAATGGCCGCCACTTGTTGGTTACTTGGCTAAAAAGTAAGTAAGATATGCATAAACATAGACCAGTTTTGCAAGAGAAAGCGTGTGCGCAGCGCTATTTGCGACCTCATCCATTCTGTGCGCACTGCACTCACTTCAACTTGCTCCGTCTGCTGTTGAATGAGACTGGGATCCGCGCCGACGGGGCCCAGCACTCGAATCATCCTCGCCTTCCCCATCAGCCACTTCTGGAGCTGGGCGGCGTTGGCGTGGAAGTCCTTGGCGTCCAGTAGCCGCTGTTGCGCCAGACGGCATTCCTCCTGCAGCGCCTCCCACGCTTCCTCCTCTTCCAACTGCGCCTGTCTCAGCTGCGCCAAACCCGGCGTCTCTTCCTCCGCAGCTGCTCCTGCTGCACTAAATCCCTGCTTCTTGAGCAACGGCAGTCGCAGACGCATCAGTTCATGCGCTTCCGCCTTCAGTTGATCATGCGCCGACCTCCTCTCCTTCACACTCTCCGTCATTTTCCGCACCTCCGTCAGTCGTTTGCCCGCTTCGTCCTTGCTCAAGGGCAGCGGCAAGTTGGCGAGCAACTGGCGATTCTCGCGAATCCAATCCGTCAACTCTCGTCGTTCCACTTCGTAAATCTCTAGCCGATCCAGCAGCGCATGCAGCTCTTCCCTTCGATCCTTCAGCCGCTTTCCCAGCAGGTCGTAACGTTGATTGAGATCCAAAAGCTGGTTCCTAAGGGGCGACAGACCGTCGAAGCCCGCCATATTGTCGTAGGAATGAAATCCGCTGGAGGTGGCGGAATTGGGACTGAGCGATGCCGGACTCCGCTGTCGTTGCCTCTTCACTTCGGATGGACCCGCAGCAGCAGCAGCAGCAGCGTCCTTCTCGTACGCTTCCGCCAGTTTGTTAAGTATCTCCATCTCTGGTTGGAACAGTGCCTGCTCCTTCAAAAGAGGTTCGGTGCGACCCAGCTGCTCGTGCAGTAGCTTCGTCGCGAGCGCCGGAGGCGACAGTTTCGACACCGTCGACTCCTTGTCGGTCAGCCAAGTGGCCACTCGCTCTCGCTGCGCCTCGAAGGCCGACCATTGGCTCCTCCGCTGTTGCAGCTCGCGCTCCCGTTGACTCAGCGCGTCGGCCAGCGCGTTCCACTTCCGCTCCGCCTCGCGTATCCAGTCCCTGATTGGCTGCGATTCAGTGGCGTGAGGCAGATTGACCAATCGCAGACCGGCCGTGCGCAGCGCCTCCAACTCGCGCAGTTTCGCATCCGTCTGCCCTCGCACACTCTCCAGCTCCTCCTCCGCCCGCGCCAGATCCCCGCCTGACGTCACGCCGAGCGCCTCCAGTTGGCCGGCGGCGGAATTGAGCCAATCGGAGAAGAGCTGACTGCGCTCCGCGAACGCGTCCAGCTCCTCCGTGGCGCCGGCGAGCGTCTGACCCCAGACGGCGCATTTCTCTTCCACCGCCCCGTAGCGACGGGACAAGTCCTCCAGTTGAGCGGGCAAGGAGCGACTAGAAGACGAGGAATGCACCAGTTTCTCCACGGCAGCTTCTAATCCACGCAGAGCAGGACCACGACTTGCGATATCCGCCGCCAACAACTGCTGCTCTTTTCTCTAAATACAGACGCAAAACGTTCTTCCGTTGCATATCACATAACACACTACATATGTACCCTAGCATCGTTACGTATACGTACCTGTTCTGTCAGCTTTTCTTTATTGAGCGGAATTGGTCGAATAATATTAGTGGCAGCTTCCGCTTGCTCCAACCATCTCAGCAGATCCGCTAGGCCTTCTTGCACACCCTGGGATTGGGTCAGCAGTGACTGCAGAGTGTTCGCGTGCTCCGACAAACCTTGCTGCATGCCGTCGTGCCTAGAAACCATCACCATCTTTTATTCATACATCAGTGCAACATCAGTTTCTCATTGCCGTCTTTCGGCAAGTGATGCATTTAGGGTACCTCTGCCGCATATCGTTCAGTTGTTGATCGATGCGGGTTTTGTGCTGGGAATGCTGGGGCGTGTCGGCGATGACGGTGAGATAGGCGTCCGCGTCTTCCCCGGCCGCGTCCAGCATGTGCTGCGCGTTGAGCAGGGCGCTCTGCAGGGCGCGAGTGGCGTCCAGTTGGCGCTGCAGCTGATTCGGATCCGCCGCCGCCTCCTCTCGCAGACACAGAGACACCTCCCTCTCCAACTGCAACAACACACAGAACATCATGACAATCATCCATACTCCATCCCAACGCATTCACCATGAAGCCAATGTATAGGCCTACATGTATTGCACATCCTGTCAGCAGTCCTAATCATTCTATACCAAGGCCACACAACCGTTCCCTCTTTTCCTATGCGCGCCTTGATGAAATAAAATAACCAGCTGCGATGCACACAAAGTCTAGCTTTACGCAGAAGACTGTGCAGCAATTACCTTTCTCAGCATATCCTCCGCATCCTGCAGGGAGAGTTGGTGTTTACTGGTGGCCTCTAAGGTCTGACTGTGGGTGCCGTGTAGGGAATGACAGCGGTCGGTGAGCTGTTGATAGCCAGTGGTCAGCTCCTGCACCGTATCTCGCACCTCCGTCCCAGTGTACTCCAACGGCGGCTGGTGTTGAGCGCGACCTGAATTCAGCTCGGCCAAGTAACCGCGCAACTCATCTTGCAACCGACCACCCAACGTCCGAATTTCTTTCAAGTCCTCCGAGTGTGACATGACGTCATTGGTCACGAGCTACAGTATAAAGACACGTAACAGTTGGTGAAATACTGTAACTTACAGCCAGCTAGATCATTAGGGCGCTACGGTAAATTCACGGTGAGATTGAACTTCGAGTTTTATTTTGCGTTTTGAGCATTCTCAGTTGTTCCTACGCGCGAAATTTTTCTCACGGGTTCACAGGTGGTGAGTTTCAAACTCCCGGTGAGTTCACCGGCCTCCCTATGCTTCATCACATACTTATGGGGAATTCCCCGGGAGTTTTCTCGCTACGATAAAGTTGCAGATGTTCCTGACTTGACTACAAAACGCATCAAGGCGATACCTGAGCTTGTTGATTGCAATGGTCCAGCGTGGAGGGATCTCCAAGTTGTGCCAGAATGTCATCGATTGTGGCATTGGTGGTATTGAGCCAATTGCGGAATGTCGCCGTTCTCTCGTCGAATTGAGCGCGCAAACCCACGGCTGCTGCCAGTCTGAAAAGAGCGCACAACACAATCGTAAAATTATTATTGTCAAAAACGGCCAATGGTCCTGTGCATTTGGCCTTCCTCGCAGGAAATCATCATTGACATAACAACAACTATAATTTGACTTAACTTTGGCAGGGTTTTATGACGCAAATACATACGTATGTACGTACACATTCGCTCGGGTAGGTAAAGACACTCTTGTGATGCAGACACCACATCCACCACCTTTCATCCTGAGAACGCTAAACTTTACCCCGCTGCCTTCTCACAGCCGACCAAAAGCAAATAAGCGTCAATGGACCAACTAAAATTGCTCAAAATCCTCGTGAAGTACCCTGCGTCATTTTTCTCCTACTGCAACCACCACCGCTTGAGCGAGCAGTGTGCCCCTGCACTCATTCTTAGTTCACATGCAGGTTTATTGCAAAAGAATAAACCACCACGCATGTATGTCCATTGTACAGTACGTAATAAGACCAAGCTACATACATGCACGCCGTACAAACAGTACCTGTCCAGCATGGTCTGTGTTCTTTGTTGGGAATTCTGGAATGCATCCCTGAGTTGGTCACGATGGCGACGCAGACTATGGAACTCGTCTGGACTGAGCAGATCCGCTCCATCTGTAGACAGCTCATCCGTCAACCTGAGGCAACGACTGACTTCGGGCTCCTTAGACTCCAGCTGATGTTTCAGATCCTTCAATCAAAAATAGCACGTTTCAGTCGAGCGAGCACAAATTGTTACAAAATTGCACACTTCAACGCATACTAAAGCCTATAACCACCTTGATTTGTTCCATCCTCCTCTGCAATTCCTCCAACGACTCTCCAGTTGGACCCAATGCAAGTTGATCAGCTAGGCTTTGTTCCATCTCCATCAGCGCTAATAGCACCTGATCGATCCCACTTTCGCAAGCAGAGTACGTCTGCTGGACTGTGTCCTGCAAGCAAGCAGCACCAACTATTCAGCAGAAAGCACCAGGAAAATCACTGCTAAGCAATAGCTGCGTTCAGCACTCAAGTCGCTACCTATTAATTATGCTTCTGCATGTCTGAACTGCTGCTAGTCTGCCACGAATAAATAGCATGTGCAAGATTAGCAAGAAGGTAGTGAAGCAATCTGACTGGGGTCAGATGTCAGTCTACTGGATGAGTAATGCTTATGGAAGCCGAGAGTCAGTAGGTGACAGTACATCTTCAATCAAGCGGACTAACGCTAACCCAAAACTGTTACTTCCATTCCCCCAAATAATAATCATGAACGAATGTTAGCTTTATTGATACCAAAGACGAACAATGCTGTACGTACGTATTCTATTCTTATCTTTTGCTACTGAACCATACATTAAACAGCACAGAAAAAAGGAAAAAGAAGTGTAAGCATGAGTACCGTACCCATATTGCGCATATCACGACAGTCCAATGGATTTTTTATTATCCATCACCTCAGTGGTTGCTGCTCAGAGCAGAGCAACTGTAATGTTGATGGCTCTTCAAAAGTGTCCAACAATGGCACCTTTATCCCTATGCAAAAGCGTTATCAGAACAGTGTTTTACAGTGGTAATGGAAAGAAGTAAGCCGGCTGCAATAGCAAGCATTGCAGTGCACAATAGCCAACCAGTCTTCATTTTACATATAATTAGAACGAATTTTATATGATAGTCACAGATAAGGCCAAGGCTTGCGCAAAGATTGACCTGATTGATTAGAGGTCAATTTCAGTTGTCCACTTGGAAGTACCCTGCAGCCAAAAGAAACCACCACCAATAGTAACCAAAAGCTACCTAATAATCACCCTAAATCTCATCATATGATCATACTTTTAAATTAGTGATGTGCTGCAAAAGAGCAAGTGCAAGTGGTATAATAAGCCTTCCACCAGAAGCCCATGAGAAGCTGACATCTGTCTCTGCACTGCTGCAATATTGTAGACTACTACCTTTGGATGAATGTCAATGAGAAGGTTGTGCTTCAGAGTTTCTGACAAGCTGAAGATTCGACGATCCATGGGGGACATCACAGCACCAGAAATTTGATCCATTATACCCATATGGATAGCATCAGCAATGGTCAGATCTTGTCCACCAAATGGATTAGCCAACAAAGTACTCCTCCCATGAATAAGCCCACTGCTCACAGCATCTTGTAGAGAAATAGTAGTCTTTCCATGAGAGATATGTGGAATAGAAAAGGTGAAATTGTTTTCATTGAATAGTCCATACTGAATGGCATCTGTGAGAGACATTGGCATGTTTTCCAAAAGAACCAATCCTCTGGAGACTGCTCCAAACCATGAAAAGTACTCCCCAGTCAAAGTGTCCTGAACTTTTCCATCTTGAGTGATGATTTTACCATCCATAGCTGCACTAAAGGTCAATGCTGTACATTTGCAAGTGTCCTTGACCATAACAACAGGTGGCTGCTTTAAAAGAGAGACGCCATGATCATCAAATAACTTTAGCTCAAGTCTTTTTGCTGGCTCCATATCTCTTCTCAGATTAGGAGCAATTCATTTCTGCTTCAGTATCTGCACACTAGAGCTGGTTTCAAGAATGTTTGAAGTACTTGCATCTTCAACCAATCCAGCAATCCAACCAGTTATCCTTCACCAATGAAAAGTACACAGGCTCTTGAACAACAATTAAAGAATAAACAGCTTCTAGCTTGCTTCTGTGCATAGAACTAGCCACTAATGCCACTATTGATACTACGGCCTTTTAGCACTGCTGACACCAGTAATGTGGAGTAACATATAAGAAAAATGCAAGGCAGGATTCTTCAGTGAGGACATTTTCACAAGCAGGCACCCTCTATCAGATCCCTCTTGATCCAGTGATTCTGGTAAATTGGCTCAAATCTCCTTTTTTGCTTCTCAATTCTTTGGGATCTCCATGCCATTTCACCTCCTTGGAATAGACAGTCCTTCCAGGACTTATCTGTTGAGTAGGGCTGACTGATGGTATGCTGGAAATTTCCTCTGCAGACATCCTCAGTGCTTCCATTAGGAGTCTTGCGGCATCTGGTGGAATCATTCTCATGCTTACTGCTCGTGGAATGGTGTATCTTCTTCCAGACATAGGGTGGACAATCTCACCAGTCATAACATCCAACAGACCAGTCTGGACAGCCTCATGAACTGTGACATGTCTTCCAGAGACAGGATTCTGAATCAATGCCTCTTCATCAACATCAACATTCTGTGCTTGCAGAGTATCCAGCAACTCATTCTGGAGATCAGCAAGAGCCTGAGGATCATCTATCAGACTTCTCATCTTTCCAGTAGTATCATCTGTTCTGATTCGGAGAGCAAGACTAGGCTCCATCCGGGGTGAACCTAGTCGTACCCTGTGCACTTCTTCTGATACTACTCTTGCTCTGGAAGTGGGACTTTCACTGACTCCTCTACTCTCAAACTTAAACCTGTATCCCTCTGCATCTCTTCTCTTGATGGCTTCAGCAACTGCTTGATTTGCCTGCATTGGTGATGAAATCAGTGCAACCATACCAGTTTGAATGGCATCTTTCAGTGTCATCCTTGCTCCACTCTTTCCATCAATGTACTTTCCACTGGCATCAATGGTTCCTCTAGCAAATGCTTCCCTGAGAGTCATTGTGTCACCAGATGCCACATCATACAACAATGAATCTGGATCTACCAAATTGTTTTCAGCAGCTTGCCTGAATGTGAGGTTCAGGCCAGTTTTTGGATCTCTGATTCTTCCACTGTTCTCATCAAAGTCTTCTGATTCAATGATCATGGCAAGGCTCTTGTCATCACCATCAACCTGCTGCACATTTCCTGTATCAATGTAGCCTTGGTCCACAGCTTGAGGGATGGTCATTTTCTTTTGTGAATCAGGGTCAGTGAAGGTGTTGCCAACCACATCAATCAATCCTTGGCCAAGAGCTTCTGCAAATGTCCATTTGTCCACTCTCTTGATCTTTTCACCAACATCTCTTGGGATCTTTCCTTCCTGCACTGCTTTTCCAATGGAGACAACTTGTGCCGGGCCCAGCTGAATTGTCCTGTTGTGAGTGTTCACCAAGCCAAGACTGGCTGCTTGAAGCAAGGACAATTGTCTTCCTGACCTCCAATCAGGGATGCATGGTCTAGAGATAGTCTTCAGAGTTTCTTCATCAATCAGGCCCTTCTTTGCTGCTTCAGTCAGTTGCAGCCTTTCTTGAGTGATAGGATTGCAGTAAGTTTCAGTGGTGGGGTCTACAATGTTGTCATTAACAGCACTGGAAACTGGGATGGCATAACCTTTTCTGGGATCATATACCCCTTCCTGTGTCACACTGGCATACACTGGTCTCAATACATCCAGCCAGGTCAGTTTCTCATTTGAAAAAGGATTGAAGACTTGGCCAGTTCTTGGGTCAATGATCTTCATATCAACAGCTCTTTTTACTGAAATTCTGTCACCACTGGCTGGATTGCAGACTCCTTTGGGCAAAACTTCTGCAAGGGTGACATCAAGAAGGCCCATATTGGCTGCTCTTGTGAAATTCATCACATCACCAGTCCCTGGATGAGAGTAGGTCATTCCAACAATGTCAATCAGCTTGGAGCGGATGGCATCCTCCAAGGAGATGCGCTGGTTGGAGTATGCATCAACAACTCCTTCTCTCACAGCATGGGCAATGTCTGATCTGAAAACTGCATAGCTCTTTGTCTGCTGCTTCCCTTTCTTGTCAACTCTAGCGAGTCCAGCTCTGTGTGCATCTTTCAAAGACATGACACGGCCAGTCCTGAGATCCTTGACCTTGTCAATTCCCACTAACTCAGCATGTGGTTCCAAAGCCACTGACTGAACTTGAGCTGTGCTTTTGACTGTAGTTTGAGTCTGAGTCATGTATGGGTCTCCATGAAGCTGAACTGTAAACTTCATGCCTGTTGTGGGATCAATGTACTGCCCTTTTTCAGTTCCATCCTCTCCTTTGATCACTTTCACCATCACTTGTTTTCCATCACCAAGATGAACCAATTCTTCTCTTGGTCCACCAAGTGGTCTCTTTTGTACAATTCCAGTCTGTGGCTGAGGTACACCAGCTAAACTGCTTCTTTGTGGCAATGCAACAGCACCAGCAAAGCTTCTTCCAGATGGCTCTGCAACCATGAAACCTGTAGTCAGAGCTTGAGCAAAGCTGACTGCTTCTCCAGTTCTCTGATTATGCAAAAGACCTCTATCCAAATCAACTATTTTCTCCTTGACAGCTTGTGGTAACTTCACAAATTGGTTGCTTGCTGGGTTCTTCACATTGACTGAAGTTCCATCAATATAGCCAGATGAGATTGCTTCATGCAGTGGTATTGGCTGGCGACCATCAGCACTTTGAAACATGCCAGTAGTAATGTTCAAGGAACCAGTATGGATAGCTGCTTCCAAGGATTGTGTGCTGATCCCTGATGCAATCAAACCTGTATCACAAGCAGTTTTCAAATCCAGCTTTCTGCCAGTCTTCTTGTCCAAAATTGTGCCAGCAGATGCATCTACTATATCAGCTTCAATGGCATCCAACAATGGTATCTTGTCTCCACTTCTCTGGTCAATCACAAAGGATTCATATGGGTTGAACAAGCCTTTCATGATGCCTTCTTTCAGATTCATCTGCTTCCTGGTGTCTGGATGTGTGAATAAGCCAGTGTCAGGGTTGAACCATCCAAGTTCAATGACTTTTTGCAAGCTGTGGTCAATAAAAGCAGCTGGTCCAGCCAGAATGGCTTCCTTTGTTTCAACTAGCTGCTTGGTCTGCTGCTTCATCTTTGTTTGCAGAGCATCACGAGCATGCTCAGGGGCACCACCAGTGAGGAAGATATGACCTTGAGTAGCTGCATCTTGCAAGCTGTATCTTCTGCCATCTCGCTTGTCCACATAGTAGTTCTTGGCAGGATCAACAATGCCCCATCTTTCAGCCTCCTCATATCCCATGTCCCTGCCAGTCAAAGCATCTTTCACTCGAACATGTTCCTTGGACACCTTCTCCATTCTGACAGCTGAATCAAGAGGCAGCCTTTCTCCAGTAAATAGATCCACAACCTCTCCAGTGGCAGTATCAAAGGACCATGCACTTTCTGACTCTTCCACCGTAGCTGTTCCAACTGGAGTGAAGCTCATCACAGGCCCTGCTGTTCCTGCTCCAAACTGAATCACTTTCTTCTGCTTCGACAATACAGCTGGAGGTTCTGCATCAATCCTAACTATTTCTGCATCCACTGCTGCTTGCAAACTGAGCTTCCTTCCTGATTTTGGGTCAACCACATGGCCAGTGGCTGACATAATGCCATGCTCCATAGCTTCAAGAATTGGCATCAATCTTCCAGCTCTGTCTCTGACTTGAATTTGACTGGAATTGAGTATTCCAAGCTCAAATGCTTCCTCCAGTGTCAGAGATCTGTTGGTGTCAGGAGGTGACAGAAGGCCTGTATTCATGTCCAAAAGGCCATTTCTTTCTGCCTCCAATGGGTGCAGTCCCTCCACTGGAACTTCCAAGGAGCCCTTTGCTCCAGAGATGGCTCTGTAAGCAGACACACCACCTGGTCCACCTACAGCAGTGGTTTCAGTAGTTTTCAACTTCTTCACTGTTGTCACAGTTTCCTCTTGCTGCTTGTCTGGGAATATCTTGGGAGCAAGAATTTGGCTGGTTTCAGTGGTCTTTTCACTTGTGGTCTCTTGGATGGTAGGGCCACTGGCTGCAGCTTTGGTTGGGACAATCCATTCACGTTCAGCATCAACCAGCCCCTTGTTCATTGCTTCTTGCAAGCTCATCTCCATTTCTCCTTGCCTGAATCTTTGAGTTCTAGCATCAATGAGTCCTTGCTTCATGGCATCTGCCAATGTAATCTTGATCTGATCATATGCATCTGCAGTGGCAGGTCCACCTGGCCTTCTCACTCTTCTTGTACTTGGTTTCAGTGGTTTATCTGGTGAAATCAGTGCTGCTGGAACATCAAAAAGTGCAGTCAATTGCATGGCTGTTTTGAGTGAAATTCTGCCTGATTCATAAGCATCTCTTGGTTTCAGTTCTTGGTTGAATCTCTCATCAACAAACATGGACTTCTTTGCATCAATGACTCCTCTGCACACTGCAGAAAACACATTCAAGCTGTATCCATGTGAATCCTTGAGTCCAATGTCACTTTGAAGAAGCTGCAGTAAGGAAGGATCAATCAACCCTGCATTTGCAGCATCAGCAAGCAAGAAGCTTTCACTGGTTTCCAAGTTGACAAGTCTTTGTGATGATTGGTACAATGAGCACCAGCTTCCACTGCATCATTTGAAACTCACTGTCTGACCAGTCCTCATGTTTTTGATACATCTGACTTCAAATATGCTTCTCTGGATCCTCTCAGTGAGCCATCCTTTCTTTGCTGCAACTGGTATTCTGTGTCTCTCTTCACTGACTGGATGAATAAAGTATCCAGCTGGATCCAATAATCCTTCTTCAAGTGCTTGAACTGCGGAGATCACTCTCACGAGTCTCTGGATCAATGATCTGTTCAGCATCAGCATCAAACAGACCTCCTGCAATGGCTTCAAGCAGTGTTTGTCTCC